>PISX010005661.1:0-82248 GCA_004024625.1 Mellivora capensis | reverse complement strand
CTCCCTCTCTGACAAATAAATAAATAAAATCTTAAAAAAAAAAAAAAAGAAAAAGAAAACATTCACAGGCTCCACAGTTCAGGACATGCATATCTTTTTTTTTCTTTAAAATTTATTTATTTATTATTTGAGAGAGAGCACACACCAGCATGGTGGGAAGGGGCAGAGAGAGGGAGAGAGAGAATCCCAAACAGACTCCTGGCTGAGCTGAGAGCCAGACTTGGGGCTCGATCTCAAGACCTGCAGATTATGACCTGACCCAAAATCAGGATGCCCAACCAACTGGGCCACCCAGGCCCTCCAGGACATGGATAATCTTTTTTTTTTTTTTTTTTTAGATTTTATTTATTTATTTGACAGAGATCACAAGTAGGCAGAGAGGCAGGCAGAGAGAGAGGAGGAAGCAGGCTCCCCACTGAGGAGAGAGCCCGATGTGGGGCTCGATCTCAGGACCCTGGGATCATGACCTGAGCCTAAGGCAGAGGCTTTAACCCACTGAGCCACCCAGGCGACCCGACATGGATATCTTTTATGGGCACATTGATTCATTCATTAATCATTACTCCACCATTTACTGAATATTTGTAGGGGTCCTCATTCAGTTCTATGGGTCTGCAAAAATTTATAAATCTAGGTCCTTGCCATCTGATTTTCAAACAATAAAGTTGGTATCTCTTCCCCCACCTTGTCCAGTAATTATCCCCATCAGAGCCCAGTCAAGAAAGTAGATATCTCACTAGCCATTTTAAGAGAGAGAATGCAAAAAGAGGACATTGATGAAATGGGGGCTAGAAAAGCGGACATGGGACACTGAGGTCCCACAGACTGATGTGTTACTGCAAACACGGCTGCCCACTAAAGGGCTGAGGGAGCAAAAGGAAGATCCGAGAAGCTTGGAGTGGGGGTGGGGAGATGGGGGCGGGGAGATGGGGGCGGGGAGGGCCTCTTGTAAGTGGGGGTCCGACCTCTGAGGAGAGGCGGTGTCTAGCTGTGCTCGCAGCTCAACAACTCAGAGGAGGGGCCTCCCAGGACTGGGGCTCAGAACTCCGAGGAGAGATGCTGTGTCGCTGGGTCGCAAATACCAAGGGGCTGTGGCCAAGCCAGAACTGGGCCTCCCAAAACAAGCTGGGGGCTGACGCCAACTTTTGGTTCCCGGGGGTGCCTGTTGCTGGTGCAAAGCAGATGGGGCCCAACGAGCGCGCTGGCCAAGTCCCGGCTGGGGCTGTCGGGCCTTCCTCTAGTGCCCCCTGCTGGCAGAAGCGCACAGGAAGCCAACGCGCGGAAGAGAAACAGAGTTCCCGTCCAGCCAGTCAGAGGGAAAGTAGGAGGGGGGATGAGCAGCGGAAAGACAGTGACGATCCACCCTTTCCCTATCCAGTATCCATACCTACCCACTCTTCTACTTGTATTTAAACTTCTGTGCACAACAAAACAGTCTGGGGCGCCTGGGTGGCTCAGTCGTTAAGCGGCTGCCTTTCGCTCAGGTCGTGGTCACAGGGTCCTGGAATCGAGTCCCGCATCAGGCTCCCTGCTCAGCGGGGAGTCGGCTTCTCCCTCTCCCACTCTCCCTGCTTGTGTTCCCTCTCGTGCGCTCTCGCTCTCTGTCAAATAAATAAATAAAATCTTAAGACACACACACACACACACACACACACACACAGCCTTATACTTCTGCCTAACACGACGGATGCGACCGTTCTTCAGACAATGAAGATACTCTCACCCTTTCCCCAAAAGGGGATACAGAGTCCCTACAGCCATCTCTAAATTATGTTAATTACCCCTAGAGGCAATCACATTCCGGCTCACTCTTCTGTAGTCTACAGACTAAACTGTAAGATGAACCACATATCACAATCTTTATAGAAACTAGAAAGGGCACTTGAAGAAAGAGGAGAAAAGAAATATATATATTTCCTTACATACATGCATGTACGGGTATGTATGTCTATGTCTTAGGGGTAGAGATGTCTCCTGAAGAGGAAGGTTGAAGTCCTAACCCCCACCCCCTCAATATCGTAGAATGGGACCTCATTTAGAAATATGGTCTTTAGAAAGTTATTCAAATTAAGGTGAGATTATTAGGATGGGACCCAATCTAATATGACGTGTTCTTACGAAAAGAGGGAAATGTCTTGGGAAGACACAGACCCGGGGAATACCCTGTTCTGGCAGGGGCAGAGATTAAAGTGATGTGTCTACAGCCCAAGGGACACCACGAACTTCCAGGAGCGACCAAAAGTTGGAAGGGGCAAGAAAGTTTCCTTTCCTAGAGCCTTCGTGAGGTCAGGATCCCGCCCACAACTTGATTTCAGAATTCCACCTCCCAAATGGTGAGAGAATAGATTTCCTGATTGGTTTTTTAGGCCACCCAGCCTGCAGCTTTGTTATGATAGCCCTCAAAAACTCATTGTGTGCCTGTGAGTATGTCCGCATCTAACACGCAAGCAAGAAAATGTACCTAACTCATACATTCTGGTTTTGTAATTCACTGCAAGTGATGTTAATCACCTCTTTCTTCCGGTCTCCCCTCCACGATCCCTTTGCCTTCAGCTAGCATTCAGTTGACTGAATTCTTTATTTGATGGGGTAACACTTTATTGAATTCCTGAAGGATATGAATTCTCAGCGGTCCTGTCTTGTGTTGTTAGGCTATTGTTTTCCATTCACTTTTACTTGGGCATGTAAAAATACTAAGAGACACCCCAGAGAACACCCCAGATTCTAGACATAGTTCTGACCTCATTGTGTCATAGCAACCCTATTTTTCCTTGGTTGTCAGATTCGATCATTCTAGCAAGTAGAATAAGCACTTTTTTGTCTGTTGGCTCAGTGTCATGAGGAGCCCCCCAAATGACCAGGCAAGTGTTGGGTTCCAGATCAATGAACTCAACCTTGTGCCCCATGGTGGAAGCATTCCTCTACTGGGAATCATGACTTTTACTTATTTTTTTTAAGATTTTATTTATTTATTTGACAGAGATCACAAGTAGGCAGAGAGGCAGGCAGAGGAGGGGGGGAAGCAGGCTCCCTGCTGAGCAGAAAGCCCGACGTGGGGCTTGATCCCAGGACCCTGGGATCATGACCTGAGCCGAAGGCAGAGGCTTTAACCCACTGAGCCACCCAGGCGCCCCAAGGGAATCATGACTTTTAAACTGGCAGAGCTCAGAGTTGTAGGAACAGGAAGCAAAAAATATATGAAGAAATTATTAGATGTAATTGTGGTAGGAACTGCTTACACTTCCACCATTTGATTTCTAGATCTATCTATTCTGGGTACTTCTTCAAAGCAGTTCATCCTGAAAGACGAACCCCAATATTTCAAGATGTTCTCTCTGCCTTGTAACATGGTGGCTCAGGTATTACTCAGTATTTAATGGACATCTCAGATCACATGGCCACTTGAGGTCCCATGGTCTCTACCAACACTTAGTAGCAAGCTTGGAGCTAAGTCAGAAGGAAAGGAGTTCTCTGCAGATGAGGGCATGGAAATGCTCCAAAAGCTTCTACGTATGTGCTGTGACTCTCCATTAAGGTTTTCCAGTTTTCCAGTGGCTTCTATCTGCCGTAGATACTTCAACTGTGCTTCGACCTCTTGGGTCATAAGACCCAAGTGCTGGAGCCATTTGCCTGCCCCTCCATGGACCCCACTCAAAACTCAGGGAGTGGGTCAGAGGTGCACACTCACATGTGATATACTTCGCCTCTTGTATTTGTTTCCTAGGGCTGCTGCAACAGATTACCATGAACACGAAGGGCTTAAAATGACAGAAATGTATTTTCTTATAGGTCTAGAGGGTGGAAGTCTGAAATCAAGTGTCGCAGGGCCATACTCTCTCAGACAGTCTGGGGAGGATCTATCCCAAGTCTTTCTCCCAGCTTCTGGTGGTTCCCAGCAAACTTTGGTGTTCCTCAGCTTATAGACAGATCACTATAATCTCTACCTCTGTCAGAACATAGTGTTTCCCCTGTGTGTCTGTGCTTTCACATGCATTTTCCTCTTATAGAAACGCCAGTCATGGGGGTGGGGGGGGCGCGCACCTGGGTGGCTCAGTCGGTTGAGCGTCTGACTCGAGATTATGGCTCAGGTCATGATCTTGTGGGTCGTAGGATCGATCCCCAAGTTGGGCTCCATGCTCAGCGGGGATTCTGCTGGAGATTCACTCTCACTCTGTCTCTCTCAAATAAATAAATTAATCTTAAAACAAACAAACAAACAAACAAACAGGGGCACCTGGGTGGCTCAGTGGGTTAAAGCCTCTGCCTTCGGCTCAGGTCGTGATCCCAGGGTCCTGGGACTGAGCCCCACATTGGGCTCCCTGATCAGTGGGGAGCCTGCTTCCCCCTCTCTCTCTCTGTCTCTGCCTGTCTCTCTGCCTACTTATGATGTCTCTGTCAAATAAATTTCAAAAAAAATCTTTGAGAAAAAAACCAACAACAGGCATGTTAGGTTAGGGCCCACCCTAAGGGCCTCATTCTAACTTGATTACATCTGCCAAGACCCTATTCCAAATGAGGTCACATTCTGAGGTATTGGGGGTTAAGACATCAATATATCTTCCTGAGAAAAGCAATTCAAAGCATAATGCCTCCCAAATCCAAAAGGACCCACAAAACATTGGGTCTCACTTTTAGGCACAGTCAGTACAAGGAAGGCAATACTCACCTTTTTTTTTTTTTTTTTTAGTTTTTTAAATTTAAATTCAACTATCCCACGTATAGTACATCATTAGTTTCAGACGTAGAGTTCAATAAATTATCGGTTGCATATAATACATTAAGTGCCCTCTTTAATACCCATCCCCCAGTTACCCCACCCCCCAACACCCACCTCCCCTCCAGCAACCCTCAGTCTATTTCCTATAGCCAAAAGTCTCTCATGGTTTTTCTTCCTCCCTGATGACTTTGCATTCTGTTTTCCCTCCCTTCCCCTGTGGTCCTCTGCACTATTCCTTATGTTCTACATATGAGTGACACCATATGAAAATTGTTTTTCCCTGCTTGACTTATTTTGCTCAGCATAATCCCCTCCAGTTCCACCCACATCGATGTAAATAGTGACTAGTCATCTTTTCTGATGGCTGAGGAATATTCCACTGTATGTATATATAGTACATCTTTGTTATACGCAACATTCATCTTTAAGGAAATAATCCAATTCGCTCCAAACCACTGGACCCCCACCTCCAGAAATTTTGTTCAGATGGTGAGCCCCGGGGTCACTGGGTGGCTCAGGGGGTTAAGCCTCTGCCTTCAGCGCAGGTCATGATCTCAGGGTCCTGGGATTGAGCCCCGCATGGGGCTCTCTGCTGAGCAGGGAGCCTGCTTCCTCCTCTCTCTCTGCCTGCCTCTCTGTCTACTTGTGATCTCTGTCTGTCAAATAAATAAGTGAAACCTTAAAAAAAAAAAAAAGATGGCGAGCCATCTCTTATGGGCTTTGTCTCCCACCCTCCAGCTTGTTTGGACCTCACTCAGCCCTTGCTATGAGCTGCTCATTGGGTCCGACCTGCACGATGTCACCCAGGCACTGATGCTCTGTGGAAGTGTAGGAGGAGGAAAATCTCTGCAGCCTGGATTATGACAGAACCAGCGTTGACAGAGCCCTGCAGCAAGGCTGTGAAGGTATTGTGTCAGGCAGGACAGGTGAAATTAAACCAGTTTGGGTAATACTCGCAGTTGTTACAGAGAAAATGTCACTGGCCAGATCAACAGTGCGGTACCAGGGGACCAGGGGCTCTGCTAATCTGCTCCAGTAAAGACATCTCATCTAGAACAGTGGCTGCCATTGGCGTCACCATCTGATTGTGTTCAGAATAAATTACAGAATTTCTCTAAAAGCCACGTGGCTTTTGCACAAGCCAAACAGGTGGGATAAATGGGGGTTAGTTTAAGTAGCATCATAGTGGGGGGGGCGCTCCTGGGTGGCTCAGTCGGTTGAGCGTCTGACTTTTGATTTCAGCTCAGGTCATGATCTCAGGGTCGTGAGATCGAGCCCCACATTGGGTTCTGTGCTCAGTGTGAAGTCTGCTTGAAATTCTCTCTCCCTGCCTCAAAAACAAAAAAAAAAAAAGAAAGAAAGAAAGAAAGAAAGAAAGAAAGAAAGAAAGAAAGAAAGAGAAAGGAAGGAAAGAAAGGAAGGAAGGAAGGAAGGGAGGGAGGTAGAAAGGGAGGGAGGGAGGGAGAAAGGAAAGGAAAACCTAAGTAACTTCACCCTGCAGCTTCCCCAAGTGTGCAACATGGCTTTTGGTTTACTATCTGCATAGAGAGGAAAAATTCTGGGATCCTTCCATGTGGTCTTTCAAACCATAATAGCCTTTAGTCCATGGTTCTGAGAGCCAATGGGAGGATTCTGTCACTGGCCAACCATTCATTCAAAAAACCAGGGAAATAACCACAGGAAGGGTCAGTGGTCTTGCTTGGCTCACTGTCACTTAGACGTGAGTCAAAATTCCATCTATCATCTGACCACCATAAGCCCCTTCTGGTTCTTGGGTTCCCAGGAATTAATGACGACTCAAAGCCAGTATCTAGTTGTCTCCAACAAGTCTGAGAATGTCCCTTTCCCCAAGACACAGTTACCTTAATAAATGGCTGCAGAGCCCTTTGAGGAGAGCTTCGGTGATTTATACTGCATGCTTATGGGGTTTTTGTAAGATCTTGTCTCAAGGGGACGCCGTGCTCAATTCCATCCCAGGGCTCCGAGTCAATGATCTGCCTCAGCTCCAGACTGTGACCAACACTGTGGAAACTAAGTCAGGCTTCTGGCTACCTAACCTGTCGTGTTTCTGCTCTAAAGATCAAGAAATATTTTAATAGGCACCCCCTCTCTTATTCCTGGGGACACCATAGTCATTTAGCCTCCCTCGGAACCCACACAGGTCAACACATCCTGATTGCCATTCTGTGGTTCCCAGTGTCTCTGGTGACCGAGTGCTGCCACCTGGCCTCTCCTCACCCGGGACTCTAGCTTACCTACTAAAATGTGGGGGCCCATCTCAGGGCTGGGTCTCACCCCCACGGCTCCTGGCCAACAGGAAACAGCCAACACAGGGCTCATCAAAGATTCTGGTCCTCCCCCCACCGCCCCGCCATATTTCTGGCCTCCTCATGGCGGGTGTGTCCCCTGGGACTTCTCAGGAGATTCAGTGAGGGGGGGGATGTGTGGGTCACATGTGACAAATCCAGTCCCTTTCTCCCCCTTCCTATGCTTCCAGAATCCTTCTACATAATTCCAGCTCAGCCTCACTGAACAGAGGCCATCATGGAGGGCAAGGTTTAGTCAACCAGCCAAGCAAGCTGCTAACTCCTCTCCCAGCTGTCCAAGCTAACACAGTGTGGTAGCCTGCAGATCAGGCCACACGTCCCTCTCCTCTCTGTATGTACAACCCTGTGCAACATGACTTTCCCGCCACTCCCATCAGGAAGTGGGATCTATTTCTCTACTCCCCCAAATCCGGACTGGCCTTGTGATGCACTGGGACCAACAGAGAGTGGCAGATGTGATTCTGTGGGTGGTGTTCTGAAGCCAGGTCCCCCGAGGCTTGCCGCTTCCACTACTCCTCTCCTGCTGCCCTGAGCTGCCAGGGGAAGGGACTAGTAGACCTCTTGGGGGACAGGAGGCCACGCACAGAGCCAGTCCCCGATGGTGGCCAGTACCAACCGGCCTGTTGTCTTGGGGCATTCCTCCAGCCCCGGGCAAGCCACCAGAGGACTGCCACCACATGAATGACCCCAGGGGTAACCAGCAGAAGAATCGCCCCACTGAGCAGAGCCAAATCCCTGACCCACAGAATCATGAGCAAAGAAAACGGTCATTGTTTCAGGCCAGTAAGTCATACAGTAATAGATATCTAGGACACACAACCCCCCCACCCCCCGCCAGCCCCTGAGCAGAGTCTCTGGTAAGTGATCTCCTACAGATGAATCCAGGACTGTGACAGAAAGGCCATCTCTGGCCAAACAGCAAAGTACAAACTGGGCAAAGAGGGGAGCCCAAAGCAATGGAGGTGAAAGCCGGGGGGAGAGGGGAGGTGGAGAGAGCTTGCCTGCAGTATGGATCTCAGGCAGAACCCGCTCAGAGCCAGGGTGAGAGGAGCCTATGGGTGGGGACAGCAAAGCTGCATGTGTGACCACGGGGGAGATGCTGAGGCCAGGGGCTGGTAGAAAGAAGTCGGGAGACTGAAAAGTCAGGGGATGGGAAGGACCGTCTATGGGGACACTGTACACGTCCAGCATTATGGCTGGAGTGGAGTCAGAGAGAAGGGCAGTGAGTCAGGAGCTAACTCTTCGAGGAATGAGTGACCAGGGCTCCGTAGGACGTCTACGACAATAGTGTTGTCAAGCGGCATGAGACCTAAAGCTGCGAGTCTGGGGGGAGAGGGAAGGGTCATATTCTGGAGGTGGAGCAAGCAGGTCACCGACTCGACTCTACGTCCTGGCCCAGGCAGAGGGGATGGGGTGGGGGGGAATAAGGAGCAAGGGAGAGAGAATGGCCACCATTTGAGCTCGTGGTAAGGGGTCCTCGGGGAGAGCGAGTTTTCCAGAAGAGCTAGGAAGGGAAGGAAACTGTTCACAGAAGACAAACGCTAGGGCCCTTCCCATGCTTGAGTTCAAGAGAGCACGGGAGAGGGTGTCAGTAGTCAGGGGGTGGGAGACAGGATGACAGAAGGGAAGCAGGGCCAGATGGGGATTAGATTCAGGGAGGAGGCTGGCCAGGACGTAAACAGGGATAAGGGCGTAAGGAGATTAGTGCTGGTGTCCACAGCGGAGGCGTGGGGGGCTTGAGTGGCTGTCTAGGCTGTCAGGGAAGGAAGCAGGGGACAGAGAAGGCTATATAAACACTCAATGCAGAAGCAGTCCTGTATCAGCTCATCCAGACCTCTGACTCCAGCCAACACCTTTCCAGGAATGTCAAGAAAGTGATGAAGAATTCAGTGAAACAGAAGAGAGCACAAGAACAGATCCCAAAGGGCTCCTGGATGGCTCAGTGGGTTAAAGCCTCAGCCTTTGGCTCAGGTCATGATCCCCGGGTCCTGGGATCGGGTTCCACATCGGACTGCCCACTTGGTGGGAAGCCTGCTTCCTCCTCTCTCTCTCTGCCTGCCCCTCTGCCTACTTGTGATCTCTGTCAAAAAAAAAAAAAGAACAGATCCCAATACAGACTTGATTTCATGTATAACAATGGTGGAACTTTCAGCAAGTGAGAAAAGAATGGTACTTTATGTGCTAAGTGATGCTGACTCTGTGGGTCTCCCACCAAGAAGAATGAGCCAGGACCCCTACCTCTCAGCGTCACCAAATAAAAAATAAATTTCAGATGGTTTAACACCATACCTGCAAACTATATGCAAAATATATAATATTTATACCCAGGGGAGACCTTTTAAACCAGACCAGACAGCCACAAGCTGTGAGAGAAAATGTACACACATTTAATCATATAAAAACTGTAAATTGTTTATGGCAAAAGACACCTTCCCCGAAGTCAAAAGGTGTTAAGAGAACAGGAAACCACTTGAAATCCATGTGAGAGACAAGTTAATATCTATATTATACAAAGAGCTCCTACAAACTGTTAAGTAAAAGACAATCCAGGGGCGCCTGGGTGGCTCAGTCAGTTAAGTGTCTGCCCTCGGCTCACGTCATGATCCCGGGGTCCTGGGATCGAGCTCCGCATCGGGCTCCCTGCTCAGCCAGGAGTCTGCTTCTCCCTCTGCCTCTGCCCCTCCCACCTCACTCGTGTTCTCTCTCACTGTGTCCTTTCTCTCAAATAAAAAACTTTTTTAAAAGATTATATTTATATATTTGAGAGACAGAGTGACAGAGGGCATAAGAGGGGAGAATAAGAAAAAAAATTATATTTTATTGTTTTTAATTTTAATTCCATTATAGATAATATACAATGTAATATTAATTTTAGGTGTATAATACAGTGATTCAACTATTCTGTATATTACTCATAACTTGTCATCCCCTTTACCTGTTCCTCCCATCCTCCTCCCCCACCTCCCCAAACCGGCAGCTTCTCTGTAGTTAAGAGTCTCTTTCTTGGTTTGTCTCTAGCTTTTTTTTTTTTTTTGCCTTTGTTCATTTCTTTTATTTTTAAATTCCACATACGAGTGAAATTACATGGTGTTTGTCTTTCTCCGACTGACTTATTTCACTTAGCACTATGCTCTCTAGCTCCATCCATGTTGTTGCAAATAGCAAGATTTCATTCTTTTTTATGGCTGAGTAATATTCTATTGTGTATCTATACACCACATCTTCATCCATTCCTCTATCAATGGCCACTTGGGCTGTTTCCATTGGTTGGCTATTGTAAACAATGTTGCTATAAACATAAGGATGCATCTATCCTTTCAAATTAGTGTTTTTGTATTCTTTGGATAAATACTCTGTAGTACAATTGCTAGGTCATAGGGTAGATCTATTTTTAATTTTTTGAGTAATCTCCATACTGTTTCGCACAGCAACTGTACCAGTTTGCAGTCCTACCAACAGTGTAAGCGGGTTCCCCTTTCTCTGCATCCTTGCCAACTTTTGTTTTTTCTTGTGTTTTGAATTTTAGTCATCCTGACAGGTGTAGGGTGCTATCTCATTGTGGTTTTGATTTACATTTCCCTGATGATTAATGATGATGAATATCTTTTCATGTGTCTTTTGGCCATCTGGATGTCTTCTTCTTTTTTAAGATTTTATTTATTTATTTGAGAGAGCGAGCGAGCACAAGCAGGGAGAGCTACAGAGGCAGATGGAGAAGCTGACTCCCCACTGAGCAGAGAGCCAAAGGCGGGGCTTGATCTCAGGACCCTGGGATCATGACCTGAGCCAAATGCAGACACTCAACCAACTGAGCCACCCAGGCACCCCTTGGATGTCTTCTTTGGAGAAATGTCTGTTCATGTCTTCTGCTCATTTTTTCATTGGATTATTTGGGGATTTTTGGTGTGGAGTTGTAGAAGTTCTTTATTTTGGATACTAACCTTTTTTTTTTAAGATTTGTTTTTAAGATTTTATTTATTTGTCACAGAAAGAGCACAAGCAGGCAGAGTGGCAGGCAAAGGCAGAGAGAGAAGCAGGGTCCCTGCTGGACAAGGAGCCCGATGCAGGACTCGATCCCTGGACTCTGGGATCATGACCTGAGCCGAAGGCAGCAGCTTAACTGACTGAGCCACCCAGGTGTCCCTGGATACTAACCTTTTATCTGATATGTTGTTTGCAGACATTTTCTGCCATTCAGTAGTCTGTCTTTTAGTTTTGTTGAGTGTTTCCTTTGCTGTGCAGAACCCTTTATTTTGATGAAGTTCCACTTGTTTATTTTTGCCTTTTTTCCCCTGGCCTCAGGAGACAACTAGAAAAATGTTGCTAGGGTCGATGTCACAGAAATTACTGCCTGTGCTCTCTTCTAGGATTTTTGTGGCTTTAGGTCTCACATTTAGGTCTTTATCCATGTTGAGTTTATTTTTGTGTATGGTGGAATGCTTTTTATATTTTATTTTTTATTTTATTTTTTTAAGATTTTATTTATTTATTTGACAGAGAGGGAGAGAGCACAAGTAGGCAGAGCAGCAGGCAGAGAGAGAGGGAGAAGCAGGCTCCCCACTGAGCAGAGAGCCCGATGTGGGGCTCAATCCCAGGACCCTGAGACCATGACCTGAGCCAAAGGCAGAGGCTTAACCCACTAAGCCACCCAGGTGCCCCGGTGGAATACTCTTTAATGGAGCAATGAATAAATAAATGTGGAATATTATACAGCCCTTAAAAGAGGTAAGTTAACGCTCTTCTAATTGATGCGAGGGGTTACCTAAGCACGAAGAAAAGATGCGTATATAACATGGTCAGATTTTTTAATATAAAAATAGTTAACAAAAATAATCCTATATATGTTCCAGTGTTTTTATGTGTGATTCTGTCAACAAGCGGAAAGTCTGGAAGGACATACACCAGAGTGTTAACATTGGTTTCTGGGGAAGGAAAGGTAAAATGAGTAAATGAGGAAAAGACTTTTTTTTTTTTAAAGGGCATCTATGATAACCACCATTTTTGCCAACTTTCTGTAAACTAACACTTGTGGGTATGTATAAATGCATAGAGAGGGAGCCAGACGGGCACCAGCATTATGATCATGAATTTTCTCAGGATAGGGGGATTTCAGGTGGTTTTAATTGTCTTTGTCTTTTCAGTGCACTTAAAGGTTTACAGTGATCTATGCTATTTTCTTCATTTGGGGGGAAACATTGTATCCATGGGTATGATTGGTAGGTCTTGGGATGGGAGAGGCTCCGTGGGAAGCGAAGAGGCTGGAGCTGAGGAAACGGCTCTGGCACCCTCCATTCCAGGTGCCCGGATCCTCTCTCCCAGCTTGTTCCCTTCAATCACTCAACATGGTCAGTGAGTAGCTCATTAGAGACAGGTGGGGGTGCAATGAGAAAAGTGTGCTGTTGCGGGCACCCAGGGAGAGAGCATGCCAAATGCTTTAGGGAAGGCAGGGAAACAAAGACTGAAACTGTCCCCACAACTGAGTGACATGGAAGTCTAAAGACCTGGAGTAGAGTAGCTTTAGTGGCAGGCAGACACCAGAAGCCACCTTGCAGGGGTGGAGGAGAATGATAGCGTGAAGGGAAGAGCTAACTTGGTAGACCAGAAGGACGCAGGGGTGGGTTGGGATGATCTGAATTAGATGTCAAAATTGTGTGCCTGGGTGGCCAGCTGGTTAAGCAACTGACTCTTGGTTTTGGCCCAGTTGTGATCTCAGGGTCATGGGATCCAGCCCCACATGGGGCTCCGTGCCCAGTGCAGAGTCTGCTTAAATTTCTTTCTACTCCTCCCCGCCTCAAATAAATAAATAAATCTTTAAAAAAATGTGTGAGTGGCTACAGGGTTTTTCAAATGTATTTAAAGGAGTATGTAAGCCTAAAAAGTTAAAATAACAGGTATAGATGACCCTTTGGAAAATGCATGGGACTTTCTGCATGGGAGTGAAGGGATATGTTAGGACCCACAGGGATCAGGGGGTTATTCCCAGAGAGAGACTTGCATGTAGTCAGAGGCCTCTGGGACCAAGCCAGCTGGAGGGGAAGGGGGCTGAACAAACTGGAAAGAGACAATGAGTGGAGTCCCAGAGACATCCATGTTCCCAACCCAGGCTGCCCATCAGAATCACCTGTGCAGCTTTTTCCAAAATTCACATTTGCCTGCCCCCCCCAGAACTACTCAGACTCTCCAAAAGATGAACCAAAGAATCTGAACTTTAAGCCCCTTGAATGGCATTTAAAAATACAGCAATTATTGGAGCACCTTAGTGGCTCTGTTGGTTAAATATCTGCCTTGAGCTGAGATCATAATCCTGGGGTCCTGGCATCAAGCCCCGCATCAGACTCCCTGCTCAGTGGGAAGCCTGCTTCTCCCTCTCCCTTTCCCCCTTCCCCTGCTCGTGTTCTCTCTCTCTCAAATAAATAGAATATTTTTAAAATATATAGATAGCAATTATGTAGAGATAAATCTAAAAGAGATGGGCAAAAAAGCATTAGAGAGAAAACAATTTTGAATTCTCTAAATAATTTTATGTGTGAGTACACACATGAGTACACATGTACACATACATATAAATATTTCTCTGTTCAAGGACTGGAAGACAAACTTCCAGGGTACAGACTTCCAGTTATAAGATTAACAAATTCTAGGGACCTAATGTACAGCATGGTGATTAGAGTTAATAATACTGTATTTTATACACATGTTATATACATAATATATTTATTATTTGTAAATTATATATTTATATTTAGATTTTAGATTTATTTTAATTTAATTTAATTAATTTTAATTTTAGATTTATATCTAGATATAAATTTAGATTTCTATCTAAAATATTATATATTATATAAATATATATAATATATATTTAGATATATAATATATATATAATTTCTTGCAAAAATAAATAAAATCTTAAAAAAATAAAATCTCTAAAAAACTAAGTTACTTAAGGAGTAGATCTTAAATATTCTCACCACAAAAAAGAAATGGTAATCATGTGGCAGGATGCAAGTGTCAGCTAATTTATGGTGGTAATCATCTTGCAATATATAAATTATCAAATCAACACCTGTATACTTTAAATTTACCCAATCTGTGTTTTATGTCAATTATATTTCAATAAATCTGGATCCCCAAAAAAAGAAATTACAAAAAAGAAATTACTCCCCTTCCTATATCTTCTCTTCCTAACATGTACATCTTTTTTTTTAAGACTTATTTATTTAGGGGCACCTGGGTGGCTCAGTCGTTGGGCATCTGCCTTCAGCTCGGGTCATGATCCTGGGGTCCTGGGATCGAGCCCTGCATCAGGCTACCTGCTCAGCAGGAAACCTGCTTCTCTCTCTCCCCCTCTCCCTGCTTGTGTTTCCTCTCTCGCTGGGTCTCTCTCTGTCACATAAATAAATAAATAAATAAATAAATAAAATCTTTATAAATAAATAGATAAATAAATATTTTTTAATTAATTTATTTATTTGAGAGAGCAAATGAGTGAGAGAGAGAGAGAGAAAGAGTACAAGCAGACAGAGGGAGAGGGAGAAACAGACTCCCTGCTGAGTGGGGGGCCAGATGTGGGGCTCAGTCTGGGACTCTGGGATCATGACCTGAGCCAAAGGCAGACAGTTAACCAACTGAGCCACCCAGATGCCCCCTGATATTTTCATCTTAAAAAGAAAACAAAGATTGGAAGTCTCAATGTTGAACAACGTATTGATCCATACACTCAACACAATCAAATAAAAATCCCCACAGGTTTTTTTGTTTTTTGCTTTTTTTGTTTTGTTTTTGTTTCTTTGTAGAGCATGACAGGTTGATTCTAAAATACATATGCAAATGAAGGGCTAAGAATAGCTTCCTAAAAAAGAACAATATGGAAATATTGCTCTACTGAAAATCAAGACTTTTTCATAAAAGTACAGTGAAGACAGAGTGTTATTTGTACAAGGATAGACCAACTAAAAAAAGACTAGAAACTGACATCAATACGTTGTGATCATGTGGCATTGAAAGCAAGGGGAAGGATGCACATGAGCCTTTCCAGTAAATGGATTGAGTGTTCACATGAGGTAAAAACAAAACTTGACCCTTACCTCACACCATACACAAATAAATCCCAGGTGGGTTTTGTCCTAAATATGGAGGGCAGAACAATAAAGATTATAAAAGATGATAGAGGGTGAAAGAAAATAATTAGGATGAAAACCGCAGTGGAGGGGAGGGTAACAGATGTCTTTTCATGACACAAAAGCACCAACCTTACAGGAAAAGAACAACAAATTTGGCTTCACTAAGATTAATAAATAATTCCTATGTAACACTCTAAAACAGGCAAAACTACACCATTGTGTCTAGGGTAGTGTTAGTTTGAAAACTGGCACCTGTCTACAGAAGGCAAGGAGAGACCCAAGAAAGAGAGAGGCCACTCGTGGCCACAAGGCTTGTCTGTGGTGGTCATAAGGCATAGACCTCCACACCCGCCTGCTGGATGTCCCAAGTTCAGTCACATATATAACTGGACAGCCTCAACACCACCTTATTCTCTCAAAACTATGTCCTTGAAAACAGATCCCACTATGGGAAGGTTGGGTAGAACATATATTCCAAGGATGGGGCAAGGGGGAATGAGGAGCCTCCAATTACCTGAGTCTAGCTCAAGGGTCAACCAATGGTCACGTCCTCTTGATTACCTCCTCCAACAGGAAGCCCACTCAGGCTGAAAAGGATCACAGGAATTGATTGCCATAGAAGTCAGCATGATGTTTCCCTGTGAACAGGAGCAAGGGGCTAAGGCTTGTAGAGTCTAACAATGTTCTAGTTCTTGATATAGGTGAGGTTACATGGGAGTTGGCTTTATAATAACGCACTAACTTGTACATTTATGTTTTACGCATTTTTCTGTATCCATGGTATCCTTCACATAAGGTTTTAAGGGGAAAAAAATCTCTGCTCGTGATTCTGATGAGCACCATGTTTAGGAACTCCTGATCTAGAGCCTTGTAGGAGTGGCACGGAAACAGATCTGTTTCCATTGATAGAATCCAACCCCAATGTACAAATCTTAGATATTGATTTATTATCTGAAAAACCCAAGATAGTTTCAGGAATGGCTAGTTTCAGATACTGCAACAAGTAGAAATCTTCTCTTTTTGCTCAGTTTTTCTTACTATTCTGCAGGCTCTCATCCCCAGGAAGACCCCCAGCCAGTCCAGGCTATGTCCTGTACACTGAGCCACCTGAGCAGAAAGGAAATGTCCAGAAAATTCTCTGGAATCTCAGCAATAGTCCTGGGGTTGGCTCTCCCTGGACTGACCAGCATCACATGACCCATTGCTGCTGGTAAAAGGTCTGACATAGGATTGCCCAGCTATGCCTGTCCCTGGGGTTGAGGAGGGTAGGGATAGTCTCAGCTGAATCACATTATCCATACTGGGAGGAAAAAAAAAAAAAGAATTTTCTTCCAAGGAAAAAGTAGGTGCCATTACCAAGAGGAAAGGGAAAAGATGGCTCGGCAGAATTGGGATCGATGGGCTGAAAGTCCCAATGGGGTCAGAGGAGAGGTGTGGTGGAAGAAAGTGAGCAAAGGGTAGCAGGTGGGGTGTGGGAAGACTGGTATCAGAGAGCGGGATGTCTGAATTGTCATTTCGGAGGTGGGGCAGTTTCGGGTGATGACAGGGTCCAGGGTGTGGCCCTGTCAGTGGGTGGCAGGAAGGCTAGGGTGTTGGAAGTTCAAGAATTCATACCCCTGTCTTCATTAATAAGGGTGGAACCCTAATAAAACACAGTCCCAGGTGGTTCAGTCTCAGAACAGGATCTGACCCAAGATATACAACCCCATAGCCTAAAGTAATTAACAAGCAATTTCATTCTTTAGTCACGCTTCTCAAAGGACTTCAAAGGGATTCAGATACATACTTCACCAGCACACTAATTAAAATCCCCTTTCCTCTCTTCCCTCATTCCTCATGCCCTGAAGCTCTTCTATGCTGCTCATTTCAATCTCCATCTCCCACCAGCTCCTCAAGAGCCTCATTCTGAGAACCTGGAATTCTTGAATAAGCAAGAACAACCAAAACAGGAGCCACCGTCCCCTCTGCATCACAAATGTCGGCGTTTTATTATATAAACAGAGATTTGCTTTATTTAATATAATAAATTGGCAATTAACATTTTGGGGAAAATCATTCTGAGGCTGGTACCAATGACACTGGTAAATTTTGGACCTTTCACTTAATTTCTAGTAAGTTTGTTTAAAAAAATATTTTATTTATTTATTTGTCAGAGAGAGAGCAAGAACACAGGGAGAACGCAGGGAGAGCAGCAGGCAGAGGGAGAAGCAGACTTCCCGCCCAGTGGGGAGACAGACATGGGACTCGATCCTAGGACGCTGGGATCATGACCTGAGCCGAAGGCAGACATTTAACCAACTGAGCCACCCGGGTGTCCCAATATCTAATAAGCTTTAATTCAAATTTAAACAATAATGAAATACCATCTCTCATCCATTAAATAGAAAAAATAAAAGAAAGAGAGCAAGAGAGGCACCTGGGTGGCTCAGTCAGTTAAGCATCTGACTCTTGATCTCAGCACAGGTCTTAATCTCAGGGTCTTGAGGTCAAGCCCCACATTGGGCTCCACACTGGGCATGGAGCCTATATTTTAAAAAAAGGAAAAAAGGAAAATGATAAAACCAAAGTTGGTGAAGTTTTGGGAAAAAAATATATTCATACATTTTTAGTACAATCCTTTTTTTTTTTTTTTTTTAAGAGAGAGAGAGAAGCAGGGGAGGAGTAGAGGGAGAGGGAGGCAGAGACTCTTAAGCAGACTCCACGCTCAGCATGGAACCCCACTCTGGGCTCAATCTCATGACCCTGAGATCATGACCTGAGCTGAAATCCAGAATCCTACCCTTAACAGACTGAGCCACCCATGCACTCCAGCACAATCCTTTTTGAGGAGAGGGGTGATTTGACAGTGTTCCTCAATGTCCATGTAATATTTGTTCACAAAATCATTCAAGAGTCAGATTCCACCTGACTGGCTCAGGTGGAAAAGCATGTGACTCTTGGTCTCAGGGTTGTAAGTCCCAGCCCCATGTCAATTGTAAAGATTGCTTAAATAGTGATCTGGGTGGCTCAATGGGTTAAACCTCTGCCTTAGGCTCAGGTCATGATCCTGCATTGGGCTCTCTGCTCAGCAGGGAGCCTGCTTCCCCCTCTCTGCCTACTTGTGATCTCTCTCTGTCAAATAAATAAATAAAATCTTTAAAAAAAAAAAGATTCCTTAAATAAACTTTAAAAAAAAAGATAAAAGAAATCATATTTATCTTTTGACTCCTCCTCGCTACCACCCTCCAGCTCTAGGCAAAGATTGTGGTCAACTTTTTTTTTTCCAATATTTTTTTTTTTTTACTGTGGTAAAATACACATAAAAATCAACCATTCTGACCATTTTTTTAATGTGCGGTTCGGTGATATTAAGTACATATTATTACACAACCTTTACCACCATCCATCTCCAGAACTCCTTTCATCTTCCCAAACTGTGTATGAGTTAAGCACAAACTCCCCAACCCCTACTTCCCCCTTCACACCCCCCACCCCGCTCCTATAAACCATTGTACTACTTTCTGCTTCTGTGAATTTGACTCCTCTACGTATTTCGTGTAAGTGGAATCATACAGTCTTTGTGTGATGGGCTTATTGTACTTAGTATAACATCCTCAAAGTTCATCCACGTCATAGCCTGTGACAGAATTCCCTTCTTTTTTTTAAAAGATTTTATTTATTTATTTGACAGACAGATCACAAGTAGGCAGAGAGGCAAGCAGAGAGAGAAGGGGAAGCAGGCTCCCCGATGAGCAGAGAATCCGATGCGGGGCTCGATTCCAGGACCTGGGATCATGACCTGAGCCGAAGGCAGAGGCTTTAACCCACTAAGCCACCCAGGCGCCTCCCACTTCCTTTTTAAGCTAGAGTAATATTTAATGGTATATGTCGATCACATTTGCTTGTTCATTTATCTGTTGACGGACACTTGAGGGTGGCTCCCACCTTGTAGCCATTGTGAGTAATGTTGCTGTGAACGTGGGTGTTCAGATATTTCTTCAAGACCCTGCTTTCAATTCCTTTAGGGAGTCAGCCAAAAGTGGAATTGCTGGATCACGTGGTATATTGTCTCATCTCTTTTAGGGGTGACCTGGCTTCTGGATTTCAGGGTGTTAAGAGCTTGGAGGAGACTGGCCATATGACCTTGAACAGGTCACCTTCCTTCTCTGAGAACAGATCCAAGGGGGACTCTTGCTAATCACACACATTCCCAGGCCCCTTTTTCCTGGGACATTCTAACTCAGTGCCTGGCCTGGGCCCCAGGAATTTGAAATTTTTCTAAAAGAGCCTCAGGTGATTTTTATCATCAAACAGGTTTAAAAATCACAAGACCTGAGAACGTCCAAAGGCCCTCACAGCTCTGACCTTCTATGACCTCAGTGGCTAAGAGACTAGTATCTGGAGTCAGACTGACTGGGTTTAATTACTAGTTGCCAGTTAGCAGAACTTGCCTCAATTTCTTCACCCGCTAAAAGAAGATAATGGTGCCTACCACAGGACTGTTGCACGAAGCAAATAAATTCGAACGAAAATGAGATTTTAGCATACCTAGTACTAAAAAAAAAAACCCACAAAAAAGAAAAACCACAACACAACATAACAAAACAAAAAAGTCCTCTAGTATCTGTACTCTTCCGTCCTCCCCCCAGTGGGTGTGTTCCTGTCGCCACCTAGTGGTGGGGCTAAGTCAGTACATGTGCACAACCATTTCTTCTTTCCCGCCACCACTTTGCCCCAACTCCAGCCTGACCATCCCTTCTCAAGATCACCCCATTTGGAAGCCTCAGGACCCTCAGTGGGAGGAGAAGCTCCAGGTGGGAAAACCTGGAGTCCGAGGGTCTCCCAAAGCCCCTAAAGTCTATTCCACAGCCTCATCCTAGTGATGGTGAGCCGCTAAGGTCCTTAGGGACATCTCATTCAGCCCTGACAATCCCTATGCTGTCTTTGCCACAGATCTTCCACACGTGAGGACATCGAAACTCAGAGAAGCTCAGTGGCTGGCACAAAGTCACACAGCTTGCAATGATGGGGCCAAGTCTCTTAAACCCAGGTAGATCTTAACCCACAGCTATTTCCACTAAGCCAGAAGGCCTCTATACTAGTGGTTCTCCACCTTGGCTGGACATTGAATTCACCAGGGATGCCTTCAAAAGTGTACTAAAGCCTGGGGCGCCCGGGGGGGCTCACTAGGTTAAACATCTCCCTTCAGTTCAGGTCATGATCCCAAGGCTCCGGGATGGAGTCCCCAGTCCAGTCCTGCTCCCTGCTCATCGGGAAGCCTGCTTCTCCCTCTGCCCCTCTCCCTGCTCATTCTCTCTATCTCTCTCAGATAAATAAAATCTTTACAAAAAAACCCAAAACAAAACAAAACACATAAGAATACTGAAGCCTGAGCCCCACCCCAGAGATCCTGGTTAATTAGTCTGGGGTGTGGCTTGACCACTGGGGTTTTGTAAAGGTAGGTAAGTACTGCAGTGGTGAACCATGGTGATGATCTCACCCGTTGTTTTCTGCTCCTCCGGGCTTTGCTCTAGGCTCTGGACTTCCGATAAGCAATCTGCTGAGGTGTTCTGCTCCCCCGGGGCTCCCAGGTGCCGCTGGAGGTCACGGAGGAGGGGGCAGGGTGTGCTCCTGTGTGCGCCAACACCTCCTCTGGAGAGAGCCCTGCGGACATGGGACCCCCCCCGCTCTGCTGGACACGGCTGTGTGACCTTGGGCAACTAACTGCGCGTCTCTGTGAAGTTGCCTCCGATGGAAACGCGTCTGAAAGTAACATCTATCACATGAAGTGGTTGTAGTAAACAGTGCCTGGAAGCCAGCAAACTCTCTGTAAATGTTGCAAGTGTTGCTAGCGGGCGCCTGGGTGGCTCAGTTGGTTAAACGTCTGCTCAGGTCTCGATCCCTGGATCCTGGAATTGGGCTTCAGGTGGGGCTTCCTGCTCAGCAGACTCTGTTTCTCCCTCTGCCTCTGCCCCTCCCCCTGCTCGCGCGCGCGCTCTCTCTCTCTCTCAAATAAGTTGCCAGAAGGCAACTCTCCAATCACAGGAATTGAAAGTGAAGATCGCAGATAGCCATAGTCCCCCAGACAAGCCCTCACAGCTCGAAGAGGACTAGGGAGACTAACAACCCACTCCAAGCCTGGTCCTGGACCGGTAAACGCTGTTGTTCCGGCAATCAGCAAAACTCAGTTGGGGTCTTTCGGCCAAGGGTACTCCAGAGTTCATTAGACTGGTCTTGTGACGTGTATGTAAGTTTGAAATTGTTTCAAAATAAAAAGTTTAAAAAAAAAAAAAAAGGAAAAATGTCGTACATTGCCTGTCAAGTCCTACACCCAGGCCAACGTCACAGTCACGCAGCACACTGGGGATGCACAGACGGACTTGAGACCGGCGCTGGCTGGTGGTATTACGCCCCAAGCTGGAGCGTACCCACCTCTGCCCCCAAGTGCCAGGTGGCCCCACAGGCATTTGAGGGCCCATGTGTGCCAGAAATCTGTATCTGTAAACCCAGCAAACATTAGGCTCACATTTTGCAGAACCAAGAGAAGAGAAAGGCAGGGAGAGTCTGCCCTCCCTGTTCACAGATCGTTCTCTGTGTCTCTCTGTCCTGGTTCAGTTCCTCAACACGGGCTCTGGGCCAGGCCCTGACAGCTGTGAACAGGATGTTCAGAGTCCCTTACCTCATGGAGCTTGCCATCCACAGCTGGAGAGATGAGGTGCCACAACCCAGAGAAGCGTGGAGCTCTGCCCAAGAGTTAAGTCTTTTCTTGAGGGCCTCCCAGAGACGGTGCTGTTTTTCAGTGATTCTCCAATTTGAGTGGCATGAGAATCCCCCCAGAGGGGTGCTAGAATGCTGATTGCTGCCCACCCCTATCCCCCTGCACCCCAGCTGCTGACAGTCAGTGGTAAGGTCTGAGAACATGCATTTCCAGTATGTTCCCAAGTGATGCTGATGCTGCTGGGCCAGGGACCTCACTTTGAAAACCACTACTTGGCCAAGAGGATTAATTTAAAGAGTGAGAAATTCAGGCCCCACAGACGGCTCTGATTGTCCAAGGAACTTTTATTTTAAAGTGCCTTCTGTCCAAGCCCCACTACATAATAATTAACTCAGAATTTCTGGGAAGTAACGCTAACCATCAGTGTTTTAAAACAAAACAAAACTCCTGAGTGGGGGTGCCTGGCTGGTTCAGTTGGAAGAGCATGCAACTCTTGATCTCAGGATCATGAGTTTGAGCCCCATATTGGGTATAGAGATTACTAAAAAAATAAATAAGTAAATAAACTTTATCTTTTTTTTTTTAAGATTTTTTATTTATTTACTTGAGAGAGAGGCAGTGAGAGAGAGCATGAGCGAGGAGAAGGTCAGAGAGAGAAGCAGACTCCCCGTGGAGCTGGGAGCCTGATGCGGGACTCAATCCCGGGACTCCGGGATCGTGACCTGAGCCGAAGGCAGTTGTCCAAACAACTGAGCCACCCAGGCATCCCAAAGTAAATAAACTTTAAAAAAAACACTGAATGATTCCAATTCATGGTTGGGCACCATGGCCCCCAAAGTTACCGAAACCCAGACTGAGCAGTTTTCCCCAGATTTGCCTTCAGCCTGGCCCCAAGCTCTAAGGCTATCCATCCCTCCCAGTTGATCTCCCCTTGGGAGCCACTGCATCAGATACTAACCTTAGCACCAGCCATATCCCAGAACCCCTCAGTGCCCATTTCTCAGTGTGCCAGACCCGTCCAGTGACCCCAAGGCCAACCCTGTCACTCTTCCCATTTCTGACCTGAAATCCAACCCTGGTCTAAATTGCAGCCCTAAGCCTCACTCCAGCCTGACTCTCACCATGATCAAACCCCAAAACTGCTAGTTAAGCTAATGCCAACCTCACAACCTTCCTAAAACCTGATGTCTAGACCCAGTCCTTCAGATGCTGTCATTGAGCCAATACTCAACTACGTATCCTCGCTTCCGCTGTCTCCTGTGTGTGTTCTAACTTACTCTCCACCACCTCTCTGGACATCCAGTTCCCGTCAGCCTGTATCCTGTTCAACAACTTTCAAAGGCATCCTAGCATCCGCCAATACCCGCTAGCACTAAATGTCATTTTCAGTACAACCCAAACATAACTTTCCACTTGGAGCCATTAGCGTTAAGTTTAATTACAAGTAATAGACAATCTTCATTTTGGGGCACCTGAGTGGCTCACCTGGTTAAGCATCTGACTTCAGCCCAGGTCCTGATCTCAGGGTCCTAGGATTGAGCCCTGGTATCTGGCATCTGTGCTTTTAACAGGGAATCTGCTTGTCCCTCTGACCCACCTATCCTCCCCCCGTCCCTTCCCCTGCTTGTGCTCTCTCTCACAAATAAAGAAATAAAATCTTAAAAAATAAAATCTCCATGTCACAGTGACTTAAACAAGATGAGTTTCTTTTCTTGTCCTCTCTCTCTCTCTCTCTCAAATCAAGGCTTCTAGCTGGTGGCTCCACAGTCACAGCTTACTTTCTCAAAGTTACCTCATGGTTCAAGATAGCTGCAAGAGCTCCAGCCATTAGGCCCTCTTGCCAACCCATGGGAAGGAAAAAATAACCAAGAAGGGTATACACCCCCCATAAGAACACTTTGAGGCAGTAGCATGCACATTGCCATTTACATCCCAATGGCCAAAATTTGGCCCCATGGCTACATGGTTGTAAAGAAAGCTGGGAAATGTGTTTTTCTGGGTATCCTTTTGCTTAGCTACAAATCAGAGGCTTATTATTAAGGAAGAAAACATATTAGAGGACAAGTAGATGCTCCCAGACAATTATCTGTCCCTCCCTAGTCCTAAGAAGGACCTCAGTTTTGAATCTCTTATCACCAGACCACACCATTCTTTGAAGATTTGGGTCCTGCCTCGCTGACATTCCCATATGTCCCTATGCTAATTCTTGGTCATTTCCCTATCCAAGTAAACCTTTCCAATGCCCTCCCCAGCCTCTCTGTCTCTTGGCCTCCTTTCCTTTCTCAACTTGCCCTCCACCACTGGAGTGTTTCATCACCATGTCACCGCTGACCTGGGGATCTCCATCTCATTCCCCCCACTTTCTGACCCAGCTCACTTCCTCTGGCCCCCCAACTCCCACTATCTTTCAACTTCACCAGAAACTACATTTGCTGGAGGATCTGTCACCTTTCCCTGTCCCTTTAGCTTACAAATATGTTATTTCTCCTAACTTAAAACACTTCCCACTCCAGTCAGCTCCCCCACCAGGTACCACCCCATTTCTCCGCTGCCCTGGCCCTCCCCACTTTCTTTCTTCCCACTCACTCCAAGCTGCCCCCACCCAACCCCTCCAGCAATGCCCTTGCCTGCACCACCAGCAACCTCCACGGTGGGACAGCCACCAGCCAGCTTCCTTGCTCACCCATCACAGCCATACCTGTCGCCTGCCTGGGACAGCCCTGGTTTATGTCTGTCACTCCAGTGTGATTGTGAGTAGCCCCGCCTCTACTCCCAGGTGTATAGGCCTCCACAATAAATTACACAGTCGCCCTTCCTCTCAGCTGCACCTGACACTATTGCTTGCTCCCCCTCTCACACTCCAGCATTTCCTCCTCCCTCCCTGGCTTCTCCTCCTCAGGGTCCTTGTTCGGTCCCTCCTCATGTCCCGCGGCACCTTCTAACATTGTGGTGCCCCTGTGCTCAGTCCTTAGTTCCCCCTCTGCTCTATCTTCCCTTGTTCCCTCAGTCATTCTAGCCGGGTATTTGACTGTAACTATGATAGACGGGGCTGTGACTCCCAATGTCATATCTCTAGCCCAGACCTTGTGTCCAGCTGCCCTGTGACATCACACAGGCCCATCCAATGGGCACTTCACTTTTTAAAAATTCTTATTTATTCATTTGAGTAATCCCTACACCCAACATGGGGCTCGAACTCATGACCTTTAGATCAAGAGTCACAGGTTCTTCCAAATGAGTGAGCCAGGTGCCCTTTAATTGGCACTTTTTCTTTCTTTCTTTTTTTTTTTTTTTTTTTTTTAGATTTTAGTTATTGGGACACCTGGATGGCTCCGTTGTTAAGCAGATGCCTTTGGCTCAGGTCATGATCCGAGGGTCATGGGATCGAGCCCCACATCGGGTTCACTGCTCGGCAGGAAGCCTGCTTCTCCCTCTCCCACTCCCCCTGCTTGTGCTCCCTCTCTCGCTGTGTCTCTCTCTGTCAAATAAATAAATAAAATCTTTTTTAAAAATTTTGGTTTGTTTATTTGAGAGAGAGAGCACAAGTAGGGGGAGGGGCAGAGGGAGAAGCAGACCCCACACAGAGTGGGAAGTCTGATACGGGGATTGATCCCTGGACTCTGGGATCATGACCTGAGCTGAAGGCAGACGCTTAACCCATTGAGCCACCCAGGCACCCCTCAATTGGTACTTAAAACTGAACGCATCCAACACTAGACTCCCAACCTCCTACACATGACACTCCAAGGTCCTTCCATCCTAGTTAATGGAATCTCCAGGCCTCCAGTTGCTCAAGCCAAAGCCTGAGTGCCACCCTGACCCTTTAACCCCAAAAGTAATGAGCCAGGGTAGCCTGTCTTGCCCCCCACCTTCTCACCTGGTCAACGCCTGGTGAACTGCTGGCCTCCTTGCCTCCCCAACCCTCCTGAATGTTAATAAGAGTGGTCTTATTAAAATTTGCTCAAAACCCTCCAATGTTCCCCAGTTCTAAGTAGAGCTAAATGTTACCTTAATTCCCTTGCTCTTCAGCCTCTATTACACCCCAAGTATCTCTATGACCTTGTCTACTGCTCTCCCCTTCACCCACTCTCTTCCAGCCTTACTGTTCCTCAAATGTGGCTGAGCACATTCCTACCTCAGGGCCTTTGCACATGCTGTTTCATCTTTCTGAAATGCTCTGTCCCCAGATATTGATGCAGCTCACCTGTCACCTCTTCAGATCTTTATTCAGATGTCACCTTCCCAGTGATACCTTTCCTGATCACTCTAATATGTAACCCCTGCTCCCCTCATACTTTTAACCTTTTCCCCCTTTTGCTTTTATTTTCTGCACAGTATGTATCACATTCTTTTCTTTTCTTTTTTTTATAGAGGGAGAGAGAGAGAGACTCTTAATCTCCATGTAGGCCCAGGATGGAACCCAATGTGGGGCTCAATCTCACAATGCGGAGATCATGACCTGAGCCGAAATCAAGAGTTAGGTGCTTCACCAACTGACCCAAGCAGACGCCCCTGTCTCACCTTCTAACACACTGTGTAATAGGTTAGAATGTCAGCATTATGAGGTCAGGGGGTTAGCATATTTTGTTCACTATCACATGTCAAATACAGTTCTTGGTACACAGTATGGTCTCAATGAATAGTTATTGAATGAGCTCTCATTCTGGACCCCTGATTCTGCTGGAGGCCACACTGCATGACCCATAGAGTCCTTACAGCCCAGAAGCACACCGATTCTGCAAAAAGCCATGAAGTCCCGCGATAACATCATTGTCACACTAGACTTTCTAGAGTGGATGTCAGTGTCCTGTTTCATTCTCTGCCCTCCCCACCCCCCATCCCGCCACCTCTACCACCAAGCAACACTTCTCCCTCAGGCTGTGAGCTCCATGCTGATGAAAACTGAGTTTGAATCCCATTTTCAGCTTCTGCAGCTAGCACCCAGTAGGCACCTAGAGCTTCACTCAGCAAAATCCAAAAGCTCCTCTGTGGGCCCCCGTGGTGCTCTTCCAGGGCTCTGAGCTCCGACGGCTGGTCTGTGTCCTAATCACTCACAGTCCACCTGTGAGACCCTGGACAGTGACTTAGTGTTTCTGAGCCTCCGTTCCCTTATCTGAAAAGCAGGGCTATGGCTAGGACCCCGGCACTGGAAGTCTAGGGTTCACTGAGAGAAACTTCCTTGTGGGAACAGTCTGCCAGGAGCCACATGACACCGACAGAACCTTGATGGATGAAAGAAGCCCCAGACAACTTCAGCAAAATACAGCTGGCAGGGGTGCCTGGGTGGCTCAGTCGGCTGAGCGTCTGCCTTTGGCTTGTCATGATCCCAGAGTCCTGGGATCGAGCCCCACATCAGGCTCCCTGCTCGGGCTATGAGTCTACCTCTGCCCCTCCCCATACTTGTGTGCTTTCACTTGCTCTCTCTCTCAAATAAATTAAATAAAATCTTAAAGAAAAAAAAAAAGGAAAGCTGGCAAAAAGTGGTCATCTCAAAGCTCAGGCCTGTTTTCCACTTTGCCAGAGCCTGGACACACCTTCAGGCTGTGTGGTTCCCAGGTTTCTGATAAGCCTGCCTGAATGGATCCTTTCCTGGTGCACATCTACCTCGACAGGTGAAGAAGTTGAGGTCAGGGGCAAGATATTTTAAGCCAGAGGGAAAGCTTGCCCCAGGTACTCCAGCTGAGATGTGGTGAACCAGGACAGTTTCTGGGTAAAATCTCCAGCTCTTAACCACTGCTTCAGACTTTCCCAAGATCCCCTCTTTTCACCACTGCACCGCCTATGCTGACCCAAGGATCCTGGGTTTGAGCCCCTCAGAGACTTGGGCTTCCCATCGGTCCATCTGTGAAATGAAGATAAACCGATATTCAGTGACATCAACAGGGCACCTTCTCTGCGCTTAGCGCTGTGCTAAGCGCCTACACATATCAGTCCATTCAATTCTGGAAACTTCCCTAATGCCACGTACCATGATTGTCACCACTTTACTGGCTAGAAAACTGGGCCACAGGGAGGTGAAACCATGTGCCCAGCCACTCTCAAAGTTTCCACAGGGACTAGAGATAACGCAAGTAAATATCGGGCACAGAGTGGGTGTTTGGTCAACAGTATGGCCCCAAGTTACTTGGGCAAGTCGCTTAGCTTCTCTGAGCTGAAGCCAGGCAAGCCCTACTGTGAGGATGAACTGTGCCTGGCATGTGCTAGGAGTCACTATTTATCAGCGTCCCAGCTGGTGGTGGTGGTGAATTTCTGTCTTCTGAAAGTAGATTTAATTTTAAGGGCACCTGGGTGGCTCAGTTAGTTAAGCGCCCAACTTGATCTCAGGGTCGTTGAGTTCAAGTCCCATGTTGAGCTCCACGCTGGGTGTGGAGTCTACATAAAGAAAAAAAAGTAAATTTAATTAGAAAACGGCTAAAATTCATGTGGAATTGAATCTGTTGACTAATGCCAATGATCAAACTAAGAACTGTCATTTTTAGACAGAAACAAGGTGTAATTAGGGAGCCTTGAGACTGTGTTTCTTTGGAGAAAGGCCTGTTGCAATGGTGTTAGGTCAGAAGATATTAGAAGTTATCCGTATTCCTGATCTGATTCTTATTCCTAAACTGACCCTCATTTTACTTATTTTTTTTAATTTTATTTATTTATTTATTTGACAGAGAGAGAGAGAGAGCGAGCGCACATGCAGGGGGAGGGGTAGATGGAGCAGGAGAAGCAGGCTCCTTCCTGGGGGTCCTGGGACCATGACCTGAGCAGAAGGCAGACACCCAACAGACTGAGCCACCCACGCACCCTCCCAGACCTTCATTTTAACCAAAATCTTGATGCTCAATCCTGAATCCAGACCTGACCCAAATCTGAATATTTATTTATACTGTCTCTAAATTCCCCACACATGCTCACCAAATCTAGCATCACTGAGACTCAGACGTTTCCTTTCATTTTTTTCTGAGTTCCACTTTGCTATTTTCTGTTCCTTTCATGATCTGGACCTGCATTAATTTTTAATATACTTTTAAAATATTTTATTTACTTATTTGACAGAGAGAGAGAGATCACAAATGGGCAGAGAGGCAGGCAGAGGTGCGGGGGGAGGGGAAGCAGGCTCCCTGCCGAGCAGAGAGCCCGATGTGGGGCTCGATCCCAGGACCCTGAGATCATGACCTGAGCCCAAGGCAGAGGCTTAACCCACTGAGCCGCGCAGGCGACCTCTTGAAGGATTTTTAAAACATAATTGCAGGAGCGTGGGTGGCTCAGGTTGTGATCTCAGAGTCCTGGGATTCCCATGTTGGGCTCTCTGCTTGGTGGAGATCCTGCCTCTCCCTCTGTCTCTGCTGCTCCCCTGCTTGTGTTCTCTCTCTCTGTCAAATAAATAAATAAAATCCTTAAAAATATATAATTGCATTGAAAGCATACAAAATATGAATACATTCTCCTCAAAAGTAACTGCAAAAATGTAAAACAAAAACAAACAAACAAAAAACCAACCTTTTTAGGGACACCTGGGTAGCTCAGTTGGTTAAGCACCAGACTCTGGATTTCAGCTCTGGTCACAGTCTCAGGGTCATGAGATCAAGTCCCCTGCCACTCAGCGTGGAGTCTCGTTGAGATTTTGTCCCTCCCTCTCTTTTTGCCCCTCCCTCCATTTTCTCTCCCTCTCTCTAAAATAAATGAATAAAAACTTTTTAAAAAACAAAATAACTTGGGGTGCCTGGGTGGCTCAGTTGGTTGGGCATCTGCCTTTGGCTCAGGTCATGATCCTAGTGTCCTGGAATCAAGCCCCTTATGCGGCTCCCTGCTCAGCAGAGTCTGCTTCTCCCTCTCCCTCTGCCCCTCCCTCCAGCTTGTTCTCTCTTTCTCTCTCAAATAAATAAATAAAACCTTTAATAAATTAAATTAAAGAAAGAAACCTTTTTTTTTAAGATTTTATTTATTTATTTGACAGAGATCACAAGTAGGCAGAGAGGCAGGCCAAGAGAGGGGAGTGGGGGAAGCAGGCTCCCCACTGAGTAAAGAGCCTGATGCGGGGCTCAGGCTCGATCCCAGGATCCTGGGATCATGACCTGAGCCGAAGGCAGAGGCTTTAACCCACTGAGCCACCCAGGTGCCCCTAACGAAAGAAACCTTTTTAATAAAGTTATTTTTCACATGCTTTCAAAAGTGACTTTCCTTACATTCAAAATTATGTATTAAAATTTAAAGGCAAATATGTTTTCTAATTAATAAGTGGCAAAATGTAGGGGTACCCGGGTGGTTCAGTGGGTTGAGCCTCTGCCTTCAGCTCCAGTCGTGGTCTTGGGGTCCTGGGATCGAGCCCCGCATCGGGCTCTCTGCTCAGCAGGGAGCCTGCTTCCCCCTCTCCCTCTGCCTGCCTCTCTGCCTACTTGTGATCATTCTCTGTCAAATAAATAAGATCTCTTTATTTATTTATTTAAAAAAATAAGTAGCAAAATATAATTGAATTTAAATAGTTTCAGACATTTTAATTCCGCCTTATTAAATATGTTTAGGAAAACAGAACTGTTCCCAAAATAGCATCTGATGTGTCAATCCCTTCGCGCCTCACACATTGTCCCGACCTACATATATACAAATTTAAGAGTCAATATGAATTGTTTTTAATATTATAAAACGTTCCTCCGCCGCCATGTGCATCTTTAAGAATACCGGTGCTGATTCAGGAGAACCTTCGGAACGTGAAAAGAAGCAGAAGAGCCCGAGGCTTTACTACTGGAGAACCTGTCACGTCCGTGCAACCTGAGAGGAGAGGTCTGAGAAATGCATTGATCTCTTCTTTCCCTTCAGAGCATCTGCTGTTCACACGGGCCCACACTCCAAAGCTGTGTCCTCTGACCTGAGTGGTCACCCAGCCCACGTTCAGTCCAGAGCAGACAGCTCTGGTTTGGAGAACAGGGAGCAAGATGTGAGGCATTCCCTGAGCCCCGCCCCACACCCCCAACACAGCCCAACACCCCCCCTCCCCGCACCCCCCCCAAGAACACGGATGTCAGTTTCCACTTCGCCTGGTCAGATCAGCCCTGAGCCACAAGTGCCCTCCGGTTCCTAGTCATGTGTTTGTCTGGGGTTTGAAATCCTCAGGAACCCTCTAAAGGATGGTCTTGGGAGCCTGGCCGAGGGGCGCCCCTGCCCTATTATGTGAAGTGCTTTGTTGCCTGGAAATTTTTGCATAAGCTGTGCCTTATGCCTGGAATGTTCTCATTCCTAGTCTCTGAAAGCCTTCAGGTCTCAGTTTATTTTAATATATATTCATTAAGTAAACTCTACTGCCAAAATCGGTCTAAATGCGTGATCCCAAGACCAAGAGTGGCACACTCTACTGACTGAGCCAGCCAGGAACCCTGTCAGGGCTCAGCTTAAAGATTCCCTTCTTGGGGGGCACCTGGGTGGCTCAGTGGGTTAAGCCTCTGCCTTCGGCTTAGGTCATGATCCCAGGGTCCTGGGATTGAGCCCCACATCGGACTATCTGCTCAGCAGGGAGCCTGCTTCCCCCACTCTCTCTGCCTGCCTCTGATCTCTCCCTGTCAAATAAATAAATAAAATATTTTTTTTAAAAATTCCCTTCTTGGGTGCCTGGGTGGCTCAGTTGGTTAAGCCACTGCCTTCAGCTCAGGTCATGATCCCGGAGTTCCGGGATCAAGTCCCACATTTGGCTCCCAGCTCCACGGGGAATCTGATTCTCCCTCTGACCCTCTCCCCCCTCATGCTCTCTCTCACTCTTTCTTTCTCTCTCAAATAAATAAATAAATAAATAAAGTCTTTAAAAAAAAATTTCCCTTCTTGGTGGCTCAGTCAATTGAGCATCTGACTTCAGCTCAGGTCATGATCCCAAGGTTCCGGGATCGAGCCCTGCATGGGGATCCCTGCTCGATAGGGAGGCTCCTTCTCCCTCTCCCTATGCTCTTCCACACACTTGTGCGCACGCTCTGTGTGTGTGTGTGTGTGTGTGTCAAATAAAATCTTTGAAAGGAAAAAACTTTCTTCTCAGACAGTCCTGTCTGTCCTCTAAATCCGGCCTGGGGCACCTGGGTGGCTCAGGGGGTTAAGGGTCTGCCTTCCGCTCAGGTTGTGATCCCAGGCTCTCTACTCATCAGGGAGCCTTGCTTCTCTCTCTGCCTCTGCTGCTCCCCCTGCTTGTGCTGTCTTTCCCTGTCAGATAAATAAATAAAATTTTATCAATCAATCGATCAATCAATCCCGCCTGGATCCCACCTGCTGTTCTCATGGAACCCAGTTATTTTCATTCTTGGTATTAATTACCATTAATAACAGCGAGATCACACATCAATGAATTAGTGAACTTGTGTCTTTACTCTGTGTCTTCCTCAAGAAGGTCAGCTCCGTGAGGCAGGGACCACATCCTTTCATCTGTCACTGTATGACCTGGGCTTAGCATACTGCTTGGCACAAAGTCAGTATGTTCTGGAAATATTTGTTGACCAACTCTCAGCCATGAGTTTCCTTACCTTTGATATCAGGGTGTTAATGTCTGACTTGTAAACATTCTTGTGAGGGTGGGGAGAGAAGGGGAGCAACGAGACTGACACACAGGGGCTGGTCAATAAATGCTGCTATTATTATTACTTCTATTACTATTATTGTTATTGTTACTATGCATTCCGAGGCCAAAGAGGACCGAGGAATCTTGGAGGTGGGGACTTGCTATTTAGAGTGGGACAGGTTTCTTGGAATAAGCTGGGCATTCCAGATGGAACAGCTTAAGCAAAGGCATGGAGGAGAGAGAATATAAAGGCTTTATGCACACCGATGTGGCTGGATGAATAGTAGGGCTGGGGATAGCCCTGCAGTTAGAAAGGCAGACTGGGGACAGACCAGAGAGAGCCTTTATGCCAACCCAGCCCATTTCAATTCGATCCTTAGGCAGCAGGGAGCCTGTGAATGTTTTTGAGCAGAGGTGTCAGCTGAAGAAGTGGTATTTTAGGAAGACTGATTAGGGCCCATCTGGATCAGGTGGACCAAGCAAGTGAAAAACAAAAAGCCTGACTGTTTCATTCATAGCCCTTCTCTAAACCTTGTGCTGGCATAAAGCATGCAAGGGTTAGGAGTAAAAGCTCTGACAGGAGTCAGATCTGGATTCACGCCCCCGAGAAGCAACCTTACGATCTGGCTGAACTGGAGCACTCCCCGAGCACTCACGTCACCTCCCTGAGCCTCAGTTTGTCCATCTGTAAAATGGAGATAATCATCTCCACCCTGCCTATCTCACTGGATTCTGGTGAGACTTGAATGAAATAAAAAACTCATTAACTCATTGGAAAAATGAACCCCACTCATGTATCGAGTCGTGTTGTAAATGCTGAGGAGACAGGGATGAAATGGACTGCAGTGAAAAGGGGCACATAATTCCCAATTACTGAGTGCCCACTGCATGCTCCTTTCTACCTGTCATCACACTGAATCTGCCACAATGTCGAGTTCGAACTCACGACCCTGAGAAACCAAGAGTTGGAGGCTTAACTGACTGAGCCACCCAGATGCCCCTCACCTCAATGAATCTAACAGTATCCTTACCAGGTCGAACCCATTTTATAAAAGAGGAACTCGAGGCTCAGAGGGCTAAGTAAGTCACCCAAGGGCCTTTAGGCCTTAAGCGACAGAGCTCAGGTTGCGGGCTCAGGACTGACCCAATAGGTGAGCCCTGCCTCCTAGCGCTAAACCTTTGAACGCATCTGGCTATTTCCAACTTCCAGGCCTCTATCTTGTTCCCTTACCAGGTGACACTTCCCACTTTTATTTTTGCCTGTGGAACTCCTTATTCACCATCTTTTAAATTTTAGGTCGGGCTTCAGGAAGCCCCCAGGACAGCTGACTGGGACCCCTACTCTAGCCTTCCTCAGCATTTAACCAAACTTCTCCCATGATATTAATCACATCAACACTATATCCTTGGGGGGCACCGGGCAGGCTGAGTCGGTGGAGCGCGTGACTCTGATCTCTGGGTCATGATGGCTCCTGAGTGGGGTCATGAATTTGAGCCCCACCTTGGGCATAGCGATTACTTAAAAACAAACAAACAAACAAACAAACAAACAAACAAAAAACTATACCCCTGGTCTCTAAACTTTTTAAAAAGCATGTTCTCTATCAGTAAAAAAAAATCTTAAGTGCATACCCATAATTAGGCATTTTTCTCAATAAAGTACTGTGTATACACCTGCTTCTGTCAGTCCATGTATACTAAATATCAGCAAACACTGGTTCTTATTTTTTATGAAAAAAAAAAGATAAATACAGGATCTATCTAATATTTTCTTCCCACACCCCACTGACCCCTGACAAATGACAAATTGGCACCTGTAGGTGGAGGCTGGGTGGGGGACGGTGGGGCTGGTGGTCTGAGAACCTGGGAGTTCAGCCTTTTCCCGCAGGGGGCTGGACCTGCGGTGGGGGGAGTCCTGGGCGGGAGAGGAGCACCTCCCCCAGAGCTGCCACCCTCTTGAGCCAGCGGGAGGTGGGGTGAAGTTGAGCCTGGATTAGCGAAGGAGGGCTGGGAGGCTTCCTAGAGCCGCAGGGTGGACAGAGAAGGGGTGCGGAGAGAGGAAGGCACCATGCCCCTGCAGGACGACACCCTCCGAGAGGTGTGGGCCTCGGACAGGTCCGGAAGTGCCCCCCACCACCACCTCAACCTACCTGAACCCTGGGGAACCCTGGGGGGCCCAGAGGGAGGGGCTGGGGGGGTAGAAAAGGGGAAGGAAGACAGACTGATTCCTTCGCTACCCTCAGTGGACACGAGGAGGAAAGCCAGAGCCCGGAGGTCCAGCCGCGCCTGAAGCAGGTACGAGCCACCCCTGCTTGGAAAGGAGGCAGGGAGAACCCGCCATTGCGTGTAAACCCACGCAAGGGAGGGGATCTGGGAGTGGGTCACGTCCTCCTCAGCAGCGTCTGGGGGTTGCTTCCTTGTTTTTTGTTTGTTTGTTTGTTTGGAGGGAAGGGGTGTTTTGGGGTATGGGATGTCCTGGGGGAAGAACTGGGACTTTGCGGCTTGGACGTGGCCATGATGCATGGGAGAGGGTCACCGTTCCCCACCCCAAGAAGACGACTGCGGTTCCCCTCCCGATAATCCGCGGTTATTTCTGGCGGCTCAAGGGATTAGAGGGTCACGGGCAGCCCTCAGAGCCCCCCTTTCCTTCTTCTCCCCCCTCTTGACCCCCCACTCCGCAGCGACCCGTCAAGGGGCAGAAGTTGAGGAAGAAGACGGAGGTCCCGGAGTCCCCGGGCCCTAAGGGATCCAAGCCCCGGAGACCTGGAGGCGGGCTGGGAACCGAGCCCGGGAGCGCTCCCCAGGGTGAGGGACGCGGGAGGGGTGCGGCGGAGTCCTGGAGTCCTGGGGGTGGGGACAGTGAGCGGGCTGGGGTTGAAGCGGGTAGGGGCTAGGAGGGATGTATGAAAGCCAGGGGATGGGGTGCGGAAGTGTAAAGAGTGCCCGGGGGACCCCCACGGATAGGAACCCCGGGGTTGGGGGGGACAGGGTCCGGGCTTGGGCGCCGGTGGAGGAGGGGGTCCGGCCCTGCCTGACACCGGCCTCTCGGCTCAGCCGGGCGGAGGGGGAAGCCGCGGGAGGATCCGGCTCCGCAGCCCCCAGAGGCCCGGCCTCCGCGCACGGTCTACGCCAAGTTCCTCAGGGATCCTGATGTCAAGCGCGACCCGCGGGAAACCTTCCTGGTAGCGCGAGCCCCGGACGCGGCTGACGGTGAGACAGGGGCCGGCGAGGAGGCCCCGAGGCGGGCGCTGGGGAGAAGGCGCGAGGTGGCCGCATGGGAACCGCGACAGGGAGGCGGAAAACTTGGGGAAAAAAACCTCCCCTGCTCTGGCCTTCTCTTAGATTCAAAGAACCTTATTCTCTTGTTCTTTACAACGTTTTCCAAATGGGGAAACTGAGGCACGGAGCGGTTAAGAGTTTTGCCTTTAACTACAGCTAGGGGCCAGAGGTAACCCAGATGGGTCTGGCTGGAGGTCAGAAAGGGACAAGGCCAAGGAGAAGCAGAGGGTCCGGGAGGGGACAGAGAAAGCCTTACAGAGAAGAGCATTTCCCCCAGAACAGGATTGCCAAGCCCCTTGCATTCCCCCAACCCCAGCTCACTCCCCTGAACACCTTAGGGGGTCACCCCCAGGGTTTGAGGAAGGTGCTGGAACTGTGTTGCTCCTCCTGTTCCTGTTCCAGAAGGGGAGCCTCCCCCCCATGACCACTTCCCAGCAATCTGGGGGGGGCTGGGCTCCCAGATAAAGGGGCCCACACCAGCCCCCAATATGAGGAGTTTCTACCTATAGAGGATGAGGAATCAGATGAGGACCAGGAAGAGGAAGAGGAGGCAGAGGAAAAGAAATGGAAAACCCCTCTGCCACCCAAGAAGCCTCCTAAAGAGAAGACTTCTGTGGGTATCAAGGAGAGGAAGGCCAAGGCCCAGGGACAGAAGGGTGAGTATTGAGGGAACAGAGAGAGCACACAGACTCAGAAAAGTAGCCTTGTCCTTCAGGGCTAGGCGAGAGTTGAGACATCAGAAAGTTACCCAGTGCCTGAACACAAGAGTTTCTTTCTCTGGTGTCTTCCCCGTGATGGTCCTTAAGTACCTAGATCACTATGTATCCGCCGTCCCCCAACCCCCACCCCACTGCCTGCCCAGGGGGCTCTGTGAGCCAGGGAGGACAGAGCATTTTAGTTTTGTGATTTCTTTAGGGTTTTTTTTGTAACTCAATATAAATTATTGTTATAATTTTCATAAAAGTATCAAAGTGATTATGGTGCAAATCAGTCAATGAAATAAATGCTGTCATGGCTCCCTGGCCTGGGCTACAGGTACCGCAGGCTGATCTAAAGGAGGAGAGGGAGCTAGGACCTTGGGCCTCTGTGGGAGGGACAGCATGCTGTCTGTAGCTCCTGCTGGAGGAGGTCTTCTGGGGGAGATGGGGTGGGAGCTGGGAATCAGAGGCTCAATTAGAAGGCCCGGCATTCATTCATTCATTCATTCATTCTGTAATGCCTACGAAGTTCCTGGTATTTGTCCTGCCCTTTATGGACTCGGGATTAAAGCACAACGAGCAGAAGACAGATCCTGGGCCCTTGTCAGGCCTTCAGCCTCCCTGGGGACTGAAGGAATGATGAGTGGGTTGGAAGGCGGCCTTCAGGCCCAACAGGCTCTTCTTTGTCTAACCCCTCCCTCCATTTCCAGGGGACCTGGGAAGCCCTGTCCCCCCAGCCAAACCTCTGCACTTTAAGAAGAAGGAGGCACCAGCGGGGGAGGGGCCCAGGATGAGAAGGACGAAGAAGAAAGGTGAGACTGGTCTCCGGAGGAACAGGGGACTCTGGGTGTGGTGGACTGTGTCTCCTTCACATCCACCCTCACAGGGTCTGGGGAGACTGACAGGGACCCCTCAGGGAGCCCAGCCAGAGTGAGAAAGAAGACTCCAGCAGCCTTGTTTCTGGTCCGGGAAGAAGGCTCAGCTGATAAAGCTCCGAAGAAGAAAGGTGGGTGGCCGTGGTCTCGTGTGCCGTGACATCGAGAGGCAGTCCTGGGGGTGGGGAGCCGGGATGCAGGGAAGCAGGGTCAGGTGAGGAGCAGGCTCTGGGGTCAGATGACTTGACGGCCATCTTGCTCCCCACCTGAATAGCTGTGTGGCCTCAGGCAGGTATTTTAGCCTTTCTGAGTCTCTGATAACAGCAACACGGGAATACTCTCTTGTATTTGTGGGGAGGGTCCAAGTAAGACGCGGGGGTTAGTGCTCCACAGGGTCAGGGGCTTACAGGCTTGCTCCCCCTCCATGCCCAGGCACTTCCAAAGGCCCAGAAGAGGAGAGGAAGGAGCACGAGGAAGAGGAGGAAGAAGGGGCAGCCGTGGGGACAAAGAACAGCAATCAGAAGGGCAAAGCGAAAGGAAAAGCCAAAAAGGTTGGGATCCAGAGGGGAAGGGGGCTGAAGCCCCTTCAGGGAGCAGGGGCCTGGGTTTGGGGGACTAGAGTATGGAACCTCGTGGGGTGGGAGGACAGGGCTGAGGTTAGAATCTTGGCTCCCTCGCTGATAACATGATAGGAGGACAAAGGGCACCAGACTTGTGAGAACAGAGAAGGCGGCTAAGGGGTCACTGGGCTGGGATAGGTTCCCTGAGGGCCTGATGTTATCTGGGCTCTAAGCCCTCCCCTCCACGACCTAACCAGCAGCCCCAGCCGGAGATTCTCACACAGCTGCCACGAGAAGAGACACCCATCTTCCGTACCAGAGAGGTAGAACACACAGGCAGAGCGTGTTCACTGACTGTGTGAGTTGTTAAAATATTTTCACACTACTACTCTGGGGCCCCAAGTGTTTTCCGCTAGCACACCCGGGATAGCCCAACCTTCTGGCAGCTGAAGGGGTAACATGGGCAGACAGGGGCCTCCAGAACCCTCCTCCAGGCCCACCAGGGTCCATTCAGACCCAGGGGCATTCTCGGGGGCAGAACAGGTTACTAACTATTTTGAATATTGCTCTTCCTCACAAAAAGGACTCAGGCACCAACATGGACAAGCTGGAGTTAAGCAGGAGAGGGGGTCCAAACTGGAGAGAGAAAGGAATGAAAGGCTTTGAGAAATTGGTTTCCACAAGTGGAGAGATCACGCTGAGGGCAGGGCCGGGGTCTGAGCCATGTGGGTTTATTGGTTCATTCAGGAGTGGTCAGGTCTTAGGGGACTGACTCACATTAGCCAACCTCACCAGATACCGATATATATACTGAAAGGCCAGTTTCTTATCTCCCACAGGGAATATAACCGCAGTGCTGCCTTCTGTACAGTAGGCCCTAGAAATTCACAGCTGTGGAACTGTTTGAGTAAGCTCTGGCTTTCTCTACATCACATTCCAAACATAGTCTTACATTTCCCAAGTTTCTTCAGGAGCAGCTCAGAGTGGAGAGGAGATGCTCCCTGGCCCGCAGGCTACGGGCCTGCTCACCAACACCAGCCTCACTTCACATGCAGTCCAAACCTGCCCTTAGCAAAAATGGCCAACCGCAGCCTATCAGGGATTCCTCGTGGCTCTCCTATAGCCCCTTCTCTTCCCTAGTGGGAAAGTTGGGATTGGAATCTTGGCTCTCCCTCTTAGGAGAGGGATAGAACATGGGGCGGAGGACACCAGGTTTGTGGGGTCACCAGGTTGGGCCTAGGCCACCCTAGGGGGGAATGCCACCAAACTGTGATTCAGAGTTTTTCTATGAGCAGGATGAGCTTATTTATTCATTCACTGTCTTACCTCTGTATTGCTGTCTGACAAAGCACCCCCAAAACTTAGTGCCTTAAGAAAACATTTTTTTTCTTAGTTTCTGGAATTCAGGAATCTAGGAGGGGCCTAGCAAGATACTCTGGGCTTGGGGGTCTGTCCCTAGATGGCTGTCAAGATGGCAGTTGGGTCAGCAGTCACTCGGAAAGCTTGGCCGGAAAGAGAGGACCCACTTGGAAAATGGTTCACTGTCATGGTTGTTGGCTGGGGTCCTCTCCATAGGGTGGCTTGAATGGTTTAATGACATAGCAGTCAACTTCATCCAGGGCTCAAGAGTGGCCCAAGGGAGACAGCAAGGAGAGGCCACCATATCTCCTATGACCAGGCCTTAGGAATGACCCCCCCCCCCAATCACTTGGGCTATATTCCATTGGTCAGAGAGACCAAACTCTGATAAGATGTAGAAGGGGGACTACAAGACATGTATATACCAGGAGGCGCAGATCACTGGGCCTCATCTTGGAGGCTGGCTGCTACAGTCATTGATATTTACCAGACACTGTAATGATAGCAGTGGCTGATATTCTAGAACACAGCGGTTCATACCTTTGGCCCCACCCAGCTCACCCCTTGACACATTGTCCACACGGAAGGTCTTTCTAAGGCTCTGGCTCTAACAGGTACCATTTAAAGCCCAGTTCCAGGGGCGCCTGGGTGGCTCAGTGGGTTAAGCCTCTGCCTTCGGCTCAGGTCATGATCTCAGGGTCCTGGGATCAAGCCCCGCATCAGACTCTCTGCTCAGCAGGGAGCCTGCTTCCTCTTCTCCCTGCCTGCCTCTCTGCCTACTTGTGATCTCTCTCTCTCTGTCAAATAAATGTAAAAATCTTAAAAAAAATAAATAAAGCCCAGTTCCACTTCTTACTAATTGTGTGAACTTGGGCAAATTGCTTAACCTCTCTGAGCCTCAACTTATTCAGTAAATTTGGACAACGACTTCAGTAGTTACCTAAGGGAATTGAATTAGTTAATATTTGCAAGATACTTAGAACAATGCCCAGCACATTGGTAGACTTTATATGAGTGTTTGTTAAATATAGAGATGAAGTAAGTTCTCTCCCGGGTATCCAGCCCCAACCTCTGCATTTCTCTGGTGAAAAAACTGAGTCATACATATGGTGTTTCAAGTGAAAGATGACCGAGTTAGTGGTAGAACCAGGATTTGAACCCAAGCTGCCTTGCTCCAGAGTCCAGGCTCTTAACCAGAAGCCAAACAAAATAATAATAATGAAGTGCCAAACTCCCCAGAGCCTGGGGAAGTGTGGGTTCTCAACCCACTGTAGCTGGCCCGTCTGTTCTCTCCCCACACAGAAAGCGGTAAGTTGTCCTGCCTGTGTCCCAGCACTGGGGACCTGCTGAGAGCAGGGGAGCCAGTGCTTCCGGGCCTGATACACGCTCTGCCCCAAACCAGAAGGAGGAGAGAGCCCCGTCCCCACCCATGGAAGTGGATGAGCCCCGGGAGTTTGTGCTCCGGCCTGCGCCCCAGGGCCGGACAGTACGCTGCAGGCTGACCCGGGACAAGAAGGGCATGGATCGGGGCCTGTATCCCTCCTATTTCCTGCACCTGGACACGGAGAAGAAGGTGGGTAGGGGGGAAGCTGCAGGGCAGACAGACTGTAGGTGTCAGCACCCAGGCTTGGGGAGCGGGGGGGTGGGAGGGGGTTGCCTAGAGCCAAAATCCCAGGGGGTGGGTGGAGTCCAACACAAACAGGCCTTCCTTTTCCTCTCACACGCCTCCTTCCTTCACCTGTGTCCTCCTCTCCCCAGGTGTTTCTCCTGGCTGGCAGGAAGCGGAAACGTAGCAAGACGGCCAATTACCTCATCTCCAGCGACCCCACCAATCTGTCCCGAGGAGGGGAGAATTTCATTGGGAAGCTGAGGTGGGGCTGCGAGGCCTGGGGCCATAAGAACACCACAGCGAGTCGCTTCCATCTCCCTGTGCCTGGCAGTGTCCGCCACAGTGGGCACTCTAGAAATGTCCCCTGCCCCAGGGCTTCCCACACGTGAATGTGCACAGATCACTTGGAAGCGTTGTTAAAATGGCCCAGTGGGTCTGGGTGTGGGGCAAGATTCTTCATTCCTAACGAGCCCCCAGGTGATGCCCAGGCTGCTGGACCAAGGACCTCACTTGACATAGGTCATAAGGTCCATGAGGGCAGGGATGGTTGGTGCCTGTCTGGTTCGTGGTTGAATTCCCAGCACCTGGTACATAGTAGCAACTCAATAAAACATTTACTAAGTGAATGCATGAACAAATATCCAGCACCTACCCTGTGCTGTGTCCCCCCATATATCTCATCTAATCCTCGCTGCACATCTGAGAGGTAAGGGCAAGGGGGACCCCCGAGTCACGCCTTATTTCTTATATTTATATACTTAACAAACGCTTATGAAAGGCCTATGTGTCAGGCATTGTTCTAACTTCCAAATATGAATCTATTTAGTCCCCTTCTTGACCAAGTGAGGTAGATACTGTCATTAGGTCCATTTTACGGAGGGGAAAGTTGAGGTTCAGAGTTTAGGCTGCCTAGGGTCACGCAGTGAGAGATGGAGCTGAGATCTGAAGGTTGTCCAGTGTCCTTCCAGATCCAGCTTCTAAAAAGACCTCATGAGGAGCACCTGGGGCAGGGGACAAGAGTTGCTCTGTCCTAAGACACCCACACCCTTGACACAGGAAGCTCTCCAAACTGCCTGGCGGTGAGGAAGGGTCTTGGACCAGGGTGTGGAATCCCCCAGCCCTCCCCCCAGTTCCGCCCTGCTTGCAGGTCCAATCTCCTGGGCAACCGCTTTACCGTCTTTGACAATGGGCAGAACCCGCACCGTGGAGGAGGCAGCACTAACGTAGGAAGCCTTCGGCAGGAACTGGCAGCGGTGATCTATGTGAGAACCCCCCTGGGCGCCCCCCCCGCAGGACACTCCCCTTCACAGGGGCTGGCCTAACAGGCATCTCCCTCCCAGGAAACCAATGTGCTGGGCTTCCGGGGACCCCGGCGCATGACGGTCATCATTCCTGGCATGAATTCGGACAACGAGAGGGTCCCCATCCGGCCGCGAAATGTGAGCCCAGCACCTCCCTGACGCCTCTCCCTGAAGATCCTGCTCCCATGTGACCCACTCATGACCCACTCCTGGGGTGCTGGGGGGGTTGTGAGGGGCTCAGGTTGCCCATACCCAACTTCCTGGGCACATTTATTCATTCTGGAAACTCGTGGGATGAATTAGAGGGTTTTGTAACTGAATTCACTGAGACAAATACAATGTGTTTTTTTTTTTCAGTGTATACCACATCATCCATTCATATATTCATTCACTGAATGAATTGCATATTGTGTATATTGTACTATTCACCTTCAGTGTATAATGAGTGCTGATTATTAATCTAGGCAACTGGAAGACATCAGTGAGTAAAAAAGATCTGCCTTCATGAAGCTGGCATTCTAGGGGAGGAGACAGACCAGACCGTAGGCAATAATTGTGCAAATAAGCAAATTGTGTAGAATGTTAGAAAGTGACAAGTCGTATGGAAGAAAGAAAAAGAGTGGGCCTCATTGAAAAGGTGATGTGTAAGCAAAGACCTGAAGGAGGTGAGGGAGCAAGCTGGCGGATACCTGGGGAAAGAGCATCCAGGTAGAGGGAAGAGCCAGTGCAAAGGCCCTGAGGCAGGATGGTGCCTGGTGGGTCTGAGGTGAGAGGTGAGGGTTGAGTTGCAGATAGGGCCTGTATAACTGGTTTGTACTCTCAGAAACCGGAAGCCACAGCAGGGTTTTCAGGAGTGACTTGATTTGCCTTTTATTTTAAAAAGCAAAGGTTGCTTGTTTGTGTGTGAGGTCTAAGGTAAGAGGGAGAGATGGCCCAGGGAGAGGTGGTCTCCTTCAGTGTCAGTCCCTCCCTGTGCTCCTTGGCACTGCGGGTCAGTGAGCCCAGGACTGCAGAGAAACGATGACTGGCCTGCTCCATACCCCTAGTGATGTCATTACTTACAATGAAAAATAACACCCGTCAGCTGATCACTCATCCTTCCATGCTGGCAAGTCACACCGTAATCAGAGGCTCAGCCAACCCATGAGGCATGAGGCATGGAAGGCTCTAGTCTCTAGGATCTGTGGGGTCCCACAGCCGCTCCTTCCGGGCCTGGACTAAACACACAAAAGCTCCAGAGGCAGTGCCTCCCGGGTATGTTTGGGCTTGGTGAGAACTCCCTAGGGCCGTTCCGGGTAACTTCATCATTTCACCGTCCATCAGAACAATCCGACATTTACTGAGCATTCACTCTGGGCTGTTAACTGATCTGAATAACATGCCATGCACTATTACCTTCCTTAATCCTCACAAGACCCTGCTGTGCGGGAAACTGAGGCACGGAGCTGTCAATAAAATATGATGCCTTCCCTTTAAGTATCTAATTCTGCTTATGACAGTGTAGTGGGAGAAACAGTAAGAGCAAGGTGTTACGGAGGGAGCCTCGAGCTAAGACATCTAAATCAGACACCAGGTCAGGGAGGCTTCTCAGAGGTCATGATCTTCTGCCAACTCACTCTAAGCCAATGATGGGACCAGTGCCAAGGGAACTGGGGAAAGAAGCATCTCAGGAGCGCTATCCCATAGACACCACTCCTTCCTTTGGGAAACTCTCTTCTGGGACATCTTATTTTAACTGCTGTTCACCTGTCCATCTCCCCACGCGCAACTGTGAGCTCCTTGGTGAACCTAGCCTGTTTGGTGCCTTCTTGTGATCAGGTGCCAGCATGTGGCTATTCTGAAGGCCCACTGGGGGTCAAGCGCATGGACGCCTACTGGGAGCCAAGTGCTACTTCCCAACTCTCCACTTTGACATCCACAGCGAAACCCCATTCTCACAGAGTTCCACCCTGCCCACAAGGACACCACAGAGACCAAGTGTCCTTTCGAGGATCCCCCAAATGGATGTAGATGTCCAGGCTGCATACCAGCACACGCATGCGAAGGCAGGCCCAGGTCCCCAGGCCCCCTCCCCTCGGTCCTGAGATATCTCGGCCACCCCTAACTGTCCTCTCCCTAACACTCTACTTTGGCACCCCAGGCCAGCGATGGGTTGTTGGTGCGCTGGCAGAACAAGACACTGGAGAGCCTCATTGAGCTGCACAACAAGCCACCTATCTGGAACGAAGACAGTGGCTCCTACACACTCAACTTCCAAGGCCGAGTCACACAAGCCTCGGTCAAGAACTTCCAGATTATCCACGCCGATGACCGTGAGTATCCGAGGGCCCAAGCTGGGCTGTTCCCCACCTCCAGGACCCTCACCCTCCCTCGGGCCTTTCCCCACCACCTGGCTGTCTCTTTCTCTCTCTCTCTCTCACACACACACACACACACACAAGCGTGAGCAGGTGTGCACAAAGCTGTCCTTGATCTCTGGAGCCAGAACATCTAAGAAAGTCACTCCCTCCTGCAGGGGCATTGACAGCATGTTCCCAGGAACCTCCGATATTCCAAGCAGCTGTCTTGGGGCTCTCTGTCCCAGGCCTTGTTTCTAGCATTGACTAGAGCCTGGGGTGGATACTGGGATATTCTAGGTAAAAAGACTATGCTGAAGGGAGAGTTAGTCTGCTGGAGCTTGAGAACCACTCAAAGAGGCTGCTGAGGCTCAGAGAGGGCAGAGCCTTCCCCAGAGTCTTTCAGCAACTCCAAAAGGTCCCACTGGCCATCAGAATTTATTTCACAGATACACAGAGCCTCCTATGTGCTAGGCACTGTTCTCCAGACTTTACAGTTACTGAATCATTAAATCTTTTCAACAACCCTGTCCTCCCCAATACCTGAGGAAGGTATTATTATTGTCCCTACTTGGCAGATGAGAAAACTGAGGCTCAGAGAGGTCGTACAGCTGTAAGAGGGGAGCTGGCATGAGAACCCAGGTGGTCTGGTTCTAGGGCCCCAGCCCCCAACCGCTTCAAGATGGCTGCCTTGCAGAGCTAGGAATTATTCATCAAGCATCTTTGAATGCCTACTCTATTGTCCTCTCTCAAGTAAGGTCAAAGGCCTGCCCTCAAGGAGTTAGGGAAACAAGATATGCCCAGAACACAATTAAGTAAAAATGTCCCTGTTACAGGTCCGGGGGACAGGTTCCCACTAGGGTGAAGAAGTTTGGGATGGAAAGGTACCTCCCAAGGGACTATGGGTTCCCAGGATTGGCTGATACCGAGCAACTTCTCCCTCCCCCACTCCATCCTAGGGATGTGTCCCTAGTGTCACCTGTCCCAAGGCCTTAGAAAACTGCTCTCCAGATCACATTTCTGGTGGAGCCTGGTCTGCAGAGATCAGGGGTATTTTTAGCAACTTCCTGTTCCTATGGATGCTGGGGGAGGTGTTGGGACTGAGTCTGGGAACCTGGACCAGATATGGGATGGGGCTGAGTGGAGCCACTCAATAGTCACTCAGGGGCTAGTGAAGGGATAGAGCCTGGCAGTCTAAGATGGGACTTTGGGGCTGGGGACGGAAAGAAGGAATGAGGCCGCAGCCACTGGAAAAGGATTCTAGGCTGGGGGAAGTGTGACAGGTTCCTATATTTAAGTGCCTGTCGTACACATAGCCCTGGGTGGCAGAAGATAAGGCAGGGTCCCTGCCCTCAGGGGCTTACAGTCAGAAGGCTGGTCAAGCTGCAGGTGGGGCCAGATGGGCCAGATAAGAAGGGGTGGATGGGTGGAGGGTGAATAATTGAGATGGAGGCTGAGGATTAGGGCCCCAAAGCAAAGGAGGGAGACTTCTCCCAAAGGTGAGGACATTGCCTGCCAGGATTGGGACCCCAGGAAATCTTGCCCCCCCCCTTCCCTGTCTGTGTCCATAGCGGACTACATCGTACTGCAGTTCGGGCGTGTGGCCGAGGACGCCTTCACTCTAGACTACCGCTACCCGCTGTGCGCCCTGCAGGCCTTCGCCATCGCCCTCTCCAGTTTCGACGGGAAGCTGGCCTGCGAGTGACCCCGGTAACCCCCAGCGCCCGCCAAGGGTGGGGGAAAGGATTCAGTGGAGGCCCTCAGGGTCCGTTCGCCAAAGCCCCCCTGAAGACTCCTCTCTCGTCCGGGGCTGACCCTCACTGTCTCCGAGTGACCTCCATCCGCTCCCCAGCCTGGCACAGGCCGAGGCAGGGGAGGAGCTCAGACGGCGGTCCGACAGAGATGAAGAACATCTGGAGTCGGGAGCCGCACATCTGGTCGCAGAGCTAGCCTGCGCCGCTTCACCAGCCGTCCCCCCTTCCCCGCCCCGCGCCCCAGTCACTTCCTGTCCAGGAGCAGTAGTCAGTGTTGTTTTAACCCCCTCCGGGATCATCCTAAGGGCTCCGAGGAGTGGGGCGGGCTCGGAAGAGGGAGTAGGTGCTGCGGGAGGAAGACCGGGTACCCACATCCCCAGTAAAGCCGCGTCCCAGACCCGGCGAGGAGTGGTTCTTCAGCGCGTGCCGAGAACGAGGCGGCGGGAGGGGTCCGGAGCGCGGGAGAGGTCCGGAGGGCGGGCTGGAGGCCAGCCTCCCCACCCCCCAACCCCGCTCCCGCCCAGGCCCGGGGCACTCCCGCGTCCCCTCCCCCGCGCCCAGCGCCGGTCCTACCGAAACTCGGCGGGCTCGTGGTGTCGAGACGCCCCCCGCGGGGGCCCCGGGCCGAGAGGGAGGGCCCCGGAGGTCCGGGAAGAGGGGGAAAGGGAGAAATTCGAGAAACAAGCCTCTCGGGGAGAACCAGACAAACCGGGTCCGGGCAAGGCGGGCGCAGTCGCTAGGGCGGGGCGGGGTCTGGGGCCCCGAGAGTTGGGGGCGGGTTCTCGGGCGGGAGAGGGCGCTCCACCTCGGCCGCTCGGGACTGGGGCGTGGGTAGGGAGCCCCAAGGCCCTTGCGCTCCGGCTCCTCGGGGTCCCTCGTGACGCGGCACCCCGACGGGAGTCCAGCCGGCTAGGCGGGAGCTCCGCCCTCGGCCCCGCCCCGGCCTGAGCCCCAAAACTGCGGTCGGGTCCTGGGGAGGTGGGGTAAGACCCGGCGTGCAGGGGGAGGTTGAGAGCATGGCACTGGAAGGCGAGGAGGGGAGCGCCTAGGCGCGGGAAGGCGGGGAGCAGCCACGGGTCGCGAAGCCGCCGGGTGGGCAGCCCGAGCGCGGACTGGGGGCGGTCCCGCGCGGCCCCGCCCCTCCCGGCCGGTGCCCGCCCCCCTGCGCGCCCCGCCCCCTCCTTCCCCTCAGCCCCCACCCCCCGCCCCGGCTCCTCAACACAAACTTTCCGTCCCGCTCGCTCCCTCCTCCGCGCCCGGCGCCTCCCGCTCCAGCCCGGCTCATTCCGCACATTCCGGCCAGCCCCCTCCCCAAGACCCCCCTTCCCCTGCCCCCCTCTCAGCTCCTTCGGGCCCGGCGGAGCGGCCCGGCCGGAGCGCCCCCCCGAGCTCGGACCAGGTAAGCCGGGCAGACGCGGGGAGGAGGCCCTGCTGGGAGAGGTGGTTTGGTTGGCTGGTTCTGGATTGGGGGGGCACTCGAGGGGGGCTGGCTCCCCGAGCTATTGTCCAGCTCGAGCCCGAGCCCCGGATCTGGGTGCCGGGAAGTTTAGAGGGAAGGGGGGGAAAGCTCTCCGGGAAGCCCCGCCCACCCCTCCAATCCCCCCCCCCCCCCCCCCCCCCCCCCCCCCCCGCCCCGCGACCCGGACGAGTTGGTCGGGGGAGGTCGGGGAGCCGGGAGAGTGTCCCCGGTGCCATCGCCTGTCCCAACGTCCGCGTTTGGGGTGTCGAGGCAGGGGTCTGGGGGCCGCACGTTTTGGGGGGCCTGCCACCGGGGATCTCATACCCGGGACTCCCAGTCCCGGGCCCCTCCGCCCTTTGGACTCCCGGCTCGCGCGCTCTCGGAGCCTGCCCGGCCCCAGCTCCACGCAGGCCTCGGGCCCGGCCTCCTGGCGCCCAGGCCGGCTCCTGCGCGCGGTGCCTGTGGCTGCGCTGGATTGTGGAGTGTGTCTGGGAGCAGAGCTGCGTGCCCTGGGCGTGCGCCCCCTGAGAAGCAGGGGCTTCAGCTCCTTCCAGTTCTGCCGCCCCTGTTGGGGTGGAGGTTCGGAGCCCAGACCAGGGCTCTGGGAGCCTGGCTCCAAAGAGGGCTGGCTTTGGGGCCTTATTTTCGCTACACTTCTTAGAACCCTTGTTTAGACTTTAGAGGGTTGGAAGGAGGCTTGTCTCCTCCACTACCACCACCACTGGGGAGGGAAGGCCAGGAGTGCCTGCCTGCATCTGGTTTTTAGCTAGCCAGGCCCCAGGGCAGTGTCATTGAGACCCTATTCTGTCACCTTTTTGGGAGAGCGGCCCAGGGCTCAGAGATTCTTTCTGGACAAGAGGGAATGAGGCCTTGAGGGAGGACTTCTCAAGGGGCACCTCCTTCTGTGTTTTCTCTCCAGGTAGAGGCAGAAACAGGTCAGGCCTGGACTTGTAGTCCAGGAAAGCATGGGGGTAGGGACTGGACACAGCTTGAGGGGCTGGAGCCCAGGGCGACTCTGTGTATCCTGTCTCCTGTGGCCTGTATATACACGTCTCACCCCAGTGCCGGGGGCCTGGACAACTCCTTGGCTAGAATATTGGGGGCAGCCTGGGGCAAAAAGGAAATCTAGAGTCCCCCAAAGTTGGACATTGAGGGGGATTATGTGCTCCTCCCTTCCAGATTCTTGTAGCTCCTTTTCCAAGACCCTCCCCCAGGAGGGTGTCATTCCAGGACATGGTTCTGTGGTCTTGTGGATCCCTGCTCACCCTGTGGGCAGGGGACGGACAGATGTAACTTCTAGGAACAGGCTCACCGGTGAGGGTGACTTCAGGGGCCCTGGATGCCCCTTCCTCAGGGAGAGGCTAAGAGCCAATGGGATTCTCAACTTCATGAGTCTTCCCCCACCCCCTAGGGAGGGAACAATAATTAATGCTAATTAGCGCATTGGGGCTGGGGACTGGCTCTGTAGGATGGTCAGTGATTGGCAGGATAGAGCTGTGTGTGTGTTGTGTGTGTGTATGTCCCCGTCCCCGTGCGTGTCTGTCTGTCTGTCTTTGTGCTCCCATCCTCGCTCTCAGGTTTGTGGACCCTTTGTATTCTGGAAATATTAGAACCAGGAGAGGACATCTCAAAGAGGATGTCAAGAAATTAGAGATCTGGTCCCAGCTGGGCCTTTAACCACCTGTGTCATCTTGGGCCTCAGTTTCCCTGCTCGAAATAAATGACTTCTCAGGTCCCCTATCTCTGAGCTCTTTCCAGAGTCTCGATCTTCTAGTCAGTGGGCCTTGCTTCTTCCATTATGGACTGTGAACCTGGTAAGGTCTGGAGAGGTGAGTGGACGGTCAGTGATCTAAGGAAGAAAGTGAGGACAAACCAGGGGGTGACTGAGCAGTTTGTAAGTCAGGTGAAGTATGGCTGAAAAGGTTGCAGGCAGCAGGCGTCGAGCGACAGGGAAGCCAGGTGGAGCTGGGGGAACTTGCCCTCTGCAGTGACCCTGGGGTCCGGCAAGGCTGGCCGGGGTGAATTGTGTTGCGAGCTCACGTGGATGGCCTGCCCCTCTGCCTGACTCCCAGACCCTCCGAAGGGCTCAGTGTGGAAGCTGGAAGGGAAATGAAGCTATCAGTCCTGCCCACCTCCTCACTTAGGAAGGGTTGAGGAGCAGAGGGGTCCACCCACGATGAGGAGAGTGGGGAAGGGATCTGGGGTGCCAGACCCCAGGTTGCTGGGGAGCCGTGAGGAGAACCCTAAATGCTGCAGCTTTCTGTGGCAGTAGCTAAGAGGTCGCTGTCTCTTCCCATGTGGGAACTGCAGAAGTTGTGGGGTCCAGGTCCCCATGGACCTCAGAGGCAGCCCTGGAGCCATGGCGGGAGCCTCTCTGGTCTGAGGTCAGCAGATCACACTCAGCCCCGTCCTCAAGGCCTTGCCCTGCCCTCACCTTTGTCCTGGTGTCGTGCCAGCCTGGGCTTGTCTGCAAGAGAGGTGCTGCCCCTGGGGGAGGACCCGAGAGGGGAACAGACTTTGCCTGTCCTCGAAGGGTCCCACAGGAGGCTGGAGGCCAGAGAATCCCTGTCCCTCCACAGGTCCCCATAGCCTCAGCCCTTGAGGTTTCCTAGAGCGCTGATTGTTTCCTGTGCTCCCTGCCAGGCCTGAAAGGACAGGAAGCGATAGAGGGAAATGAGAGTGCAACCGTGTGTGACGCTGGACGTGTGTGAGAGAGAAACTGAGTGGGACATTCTGCGTGGGTGACCGGGGCGGTGGGGGGTGCGTGTGTGAGAGAACCGGCTAAAACCAGTTCTTGTGACTGCATGTGAAGCTGGACTTGTACAGGACAGAAACTGTGTGTGACACTGTCCGTGACTTTAGAACACTGGTGTGTGTGTGACTGATACTGTATGTACGTGGGAGCCACCATGAGTGATGTCCTCTGTGTGTGTGTGTGTGTGTGTGTGTGTGAAAGAAGCTGTACTCATGGTCTCTGTGAGTGGCCATCGCAGGGGACATGGCTTCTCAGCGACCACAGCGTGAGCCTGGGTCTGACCCCGCGGGGATCCTGATGCTCTGCGTGTGTGAGGGACACTGCGATTGTTCGAGAACGGGTGCCATTCTGTGTGACGTCAGGTGCTGAGGGGTGAGTGCGTGTGATACTGTGCGTGCTTGTGTGTGTGTGTACAGCATATGAAGTGGTTTCAGGTTTTTGGAGCTCTGACAGGCTGTGTATGCAACTGTACGGGACACGTGTAAAACTTAGGATGGCATGTGTCGCGTGTGAGGAGATGCGTGGTGACACGGTGCAGCTGTGTGAGAAGCTGAGTGGGGAAGAAGGTGTGTGTGGGGGGACCCTGGCCTCTAGACCCTGCCCCTGCAGCCCCACACGTCGGGGCACCGGTGAGGGGCGACCCGGGGGCCTCCGTGGGTGGGCACTCTCTGTGGTTGCTGGGACCCGGGGGCAGCGTGGGTGACAGCCATCAGGGCTGAGCCAGGCATGCCTGGGAGACCGTGTGTTACATATTTGGGGGCCCATGACCCTGGTGCCTGGGGCGTCTGCGCGGAGGAGGGTGAACCCTTAAAAACAAAGAAGGAAAGTACTTAATGCCACTGAATGGTGCGCTTAAAAATGGTAAAGGGGATGTTAGCACAATGAAAAGCTTAAGAAGGAACGGGATCAGGATGCAGGTCACCGTGGATGTGTGGGACGGTGGCTGGGCAGGCCAGCGTGTGTGTGAGTGAGCAGAGCCACGAGGAAGCCTGGGTGTTTGTAGAGAACACTGTGACTGTTGCAGCGGTGGGGGATCAGCGGAATGACGGGTGATGCAGAGTACCAGGGGCTGGGGCAGGCTGAGACGAGACCCTCGGGCATGGCTGTGGACAGCTGTGAAACCCGCTTAACCAAGCTACCCATGGGCTGCCGCCCCCACCCCCAGGCTGGACACCGGGCCTTCACTGGAGTGGGACAAGAGGAGACAGAAGGTGCCTGGCTGGCTCAGTTGGTGGAGTGTGAGACTCTCAGTCTCGGGGTCGTGGGTTTGAGTCCCACATTGGGCATAGAGGTGACTGAGTTTAAAAAAAAAAAAATGGGACGGGACAGAGTCCTAGAGTAGGGGTGAAGGGACGTCTCCTACTGCAGGCGTTCCTCTCTCTCCTCCCTTCTCTCTGCGGAGGTTTGAGGGCTTGGAGACTCTACCTCCCACTCTCCTACACTGGTGCGGGAGCGGTGATAGTGAGGATGAGCTTTGGACAAGAAAGGCTGGGGGGGGGGGCATCCTGCCCCTCTGGTCCACTAGGAAGCCTGTGCCCTGAGTAGTGGGAGTGGGTGGGTGCAGAGTCTTGATTCCCAAATTGGAAGCACATTAATAAGCGGGAGAGAGGGGAGGAGGCCTCCCCACCTCCCTCCTAGTGGGCTCTGCAAATTGCTTCCTCCTGTAAAAATCTCGGCCCTGCCCCAGGGAGGAGGGTACTCCCTCCCCAGCCTGGCAGGGTGTGGCCACTTGGCTGGGTCCCCTAGGGGTCCTTGTTCTAAAGGCAGACACCATCCCCCTCCTGCCCCCTCTCCAGTCCCAACCAGACCATGGCTCCTTCTAGGGTGGGAGCCTCTGGCAGCTGGAGAACAGCTGGCCCCGCTGTGGGGGCGGGTGAGAAGGAAGAAGGGAAAGGCAGAGGGGGTGGGGAGCTTCCCTGCTTCCCTCCCCATCCTCAACCCCCGGTGGGTCAGCCCAGCCCAGGTTTGGGGGCGGGAGATTCGGGATGCGACTGCTGATTTCACTGATCTTCCTGCCTTTTGAGTGGGTGTTCTCCCTCCAAATGAGAGCCCTTGGGGGGCTGTGGGCCCTGCAGGAGTGGACAGCTGCTGTCCAGTAGACCCGGGAGGGTCACTGGGCTCAGTTTGTCCTCCCAGTGGGGCTGCTACGGAAGGAAGGGTAGCTGGGGACTTGGGGATGACACCCACCTTCCTTGACTGGCCTTGTCTCCGTCCCCATCAGGGCAGAGGGCTGCGGGAGCCCAAGCTTCAGGCCAGTCTCCCCTACTCCCTTAAAAGGGTGGTGTAGGGCTGGGTGGTCTGGAGGCTGCGGGGCCTGGAGTGGGGGTTGGGGGTGGGAGGGAGCTAGGACCTGTGCAGCTGCCCAGCGCAGGCCTCCATCACCGGAGCTGTCCAGCCAGTTATTCCAGCAGTCTGGCCCCAGGGTGGGGAGTGGGCAGCAAGGGGCCCCTTATCTCCCCTGGGGGCCCCAGAGCCTGCTCACCAAGCCTCTTAGCTCCCATCCCTGCCGCCACCCAGAGGCACCTTCTGACCTCAGAAAGCTGAGGGCCCTCAAAGAGGTGAAGCAGGAATGGCTGGTCCGACGGAGGGTAGAGGCAGAGTGGACCCCAGGTCTGGGGGTGGGGGTCTGCAGCCTGTGGTAATAATGGGCCTCTGAAGAGAGACATAGGAGGTGGTCTTGAAGATGTGGGACAGATGGGACAGGAGTGAGGTGTCCTGGACATGGTCCTGTTGTGGCTGACCCTGGCCCCCAGCAATGGCTTCCCTGACACTCCTTCCTTCTAGGGTCTGTCCTGAACCCTGGGCTCTCTTGTCGGCTTATATGCACATAACTCTCTCTCTCTCTCTCTCTCTTTCCCTCTCTCCCCTCCCTCACTGACTGTATCTGAGTTTATTGATCTTCCCCCTTCCTGCCCCTTTTAGCCCCTTAGCTGTGTGCTTCCATCTCTCTCGGTCTTGGTCTCCGTCTGTCTGGGTCTGTCAGCCATGATTCCAGCCCCCACCATCTCTGGATCCAACTCTCTCTAGCACCCGCCCTGCCTCTCTCTGGATCTCTCCTCTGGGGCTCACTCTGAGGTTTTGTGGGGATTTTGTCTCTGGGTATTCTCTGGGACTCTCCTGTCTCCCTTGTCTGTTTTCTTATCTGCCTGGCGGGGTCTGTCTCCCTCTCTTGACCCCACCCCCAGGCCCCTCCCAGGCTCCACCCCCTCGCCCCTCACTTGGGTCCTCCTCCTGGTCTCCCACCCCTCTGGCTGGCACAGCCCAGCACACAGAGGTTCAGGACTGCAGCGTGAGCACCAGTAGGCAGCTGGGGGACTCCCACTCCTGCCAGCCCTGCTCTGGACAGTGGGGATGATGTGATGATTGGCCCTAGGCTGGGGCCACCATCTCCCCTGCAGGGTGCCTGAGCCCCACGTTCGTCCAGGCCAACCTGCAGCTGTCCAAAGAGCCCGCAGTCCCCAGGTTGGGTCCCTGGTGGTGTGAGGGTTTAAAGAGAAGGGGATGGGCATGCACCGGTCTCGGTTCCCCTCCCACGGCCTCCAGCCTGACTCCTGAGCGCTGCAGCAGGACAGGGATCCCGGTTCAGTGCCCTGCCCGGCACAGCTGCCCGCTCACCGTTGCCCACGGGGGTGCCTGGGCCCCGGGGTACAAAAAGTTCTCATCTGGGTGTCCGGGCCCCCGCACGGCATACCTGCCCACGTGGGCTCCAGTGCCTGGCTGCGTGGGGTTGGGGGGGGTCACCTGTGGGCCCCTGTGTTGGTGCCTCTGCCCTCCTAGAAAGTGAGTCTTGCATGTGCCCGCAAGCCAGCGGAAGGGACGGTGGTCCCACTTGTCTCCTTGACTCGTCCTTGCAGCCGCCCCCTGGGCTCCCCTCCCCCTCACCAGCTGCCAGCGGTCCCAGCCAGGGGCCGCCGCCCCGCCCCCCCCAGTCTGTCCCAGCTCCCAAGCACTGCTGTGTTCGCCATATTTGGCCACAGTGCTCCTGCGGGGGGCGGGGCGGGGTTGACATCACCCCGAGAAGGGGGGGGCACTGCCTGGAAGAGGGGAGGCGGGCAGGGACTTGGGGGAGGCAGGGAAGTTGCTTTGCAAAGTCTGGGGCTGCCAGGGCCCCCCATGCACTGGGCCCCTGCTGCTCTGAGAGAGGCCTCAGGAAAGGATTTGGGGGGAATGGGTTGAGGACTATGCTGGGAGGGGTTGTAGAGCACCGCAGCCCCTCTCCCGCCTCCCCTGACAGCCTATGGCAGTGTCAGATCCTGGGGGAGGCGCTGCATCTCAACTACCTCAATATGGGTGCCCCTGGGCTCCCAGAGTCTCTGTGCCCTCACATTTTGATTCCAAGAACTTGGCCTCAGGAGTTGAGGAGGGGATAGGGATCTAGCTTCCTGGGCGGGGGGGTGGGGGGATGGGGAGAATGGCCTGGGAATGGAGGAGTATGGCCCCTCTTATTGGTCAGGAGCAAGGCAAGGCTTCCCCTCTCCCTGGCTGCCTTCTGGTGTGGGAGAGCTCTTCCTCCTGGTCTTGGGGGCCTCACAGAAAGGGCTATTTAGCCGGGTGGGGGTCCTTGAAAATGCTCCAGCCACTGGGCTAGAGGGGAGGCCCCAGGGCTGGGCCCCCTGGGCGGGCTCAGGGTGGTTGCCTCCTTTCTCGATCCAGGTGGTGAAGCTTCTCGGCTTCATTCCCTCTGCTTAGAAGACTGAAGCCAGAGTGCCCAGGCTCAGAACCTGGCTCTAGCCCTTCCAAGCTGTGTGTCAGACAAGTTGCTTAACTTCTCTGTTCTCTGGTTTCCTCCTCTGTAAAGTGAGGCTAATAATAGTCTCTACCGCATAGGTTATCGTGAGGATTAAATGAGTCAATGTGTATGAAGTCCCAGAACGGCCTGACGTGTGGCAGGTGCTCTCATTAGAGTAATAGTCTTGACTCTGTTTCCATCTGATGATCCGGCCCCCTAGACCCTCCCATCCCATGCCACTAGCGACCCTCGTCAAGCCTCCCTAAACAAGCAGGTGGCCCAGGACAGAGCACCCCTATCCATTTGGCAGGGCCTGGAATTCTTGTCTGAGGGGAAAGAATTCCCTTCCACAGCTTCTGAAGGGTCTCCCACCCCTCTCCCCTGCCCACCCCCACATCCCACCCTAGCTCTCCCTGCAGACCAGAGCCAAGTCCCTGGATCTAGCCATCAGGGGCTCCTAAGCTCCCCGGACACTGGGCATGCAGAGTCCGAGGCTGAAGGGGGTGTGGGGCGAGCCTTAGAGCTGCGTGTGTTGGGGGGCCTGCCGGGTGTGATCTCGGTGAATAACCCAGCCTGGCGTGTGCAGGGAACTCGGAGGTTAGAGACCCCCGGCCCTTCCGCGATGTGGGCAAGGGCAGAGGAAGGCGTGTGGGTGGTTTATGGGCTGCTGTGGGGCCGGGAGGTGCAGGAACAGGAAATGGGATGGAGAAGCCGGTGGGGTTGAGCAAGGCTGTGGGCTGGGCACCTTCTCGGCTGCTCCCTTGCCAGCCAGCATCGCTCCCTCCTTGGGCTTCCTGGGCGGTCCCTGCCTGGTGTTTAGGTTCTGCTGGGCCCCCAGGAGTTATGTTTTAGGGAAGTCAAAACCACACCCTTCCTGGGTCCCAGGCCCTCCCCCTCCCACAGGGGGTCTTCAGCAGGGTTGCACTGAGGCTGGGGGCAAGAATGAGGGGGGTGGGGGTCTCTGGTTGGGTCAGCCGATGGCAGGGGAAAGAGCTGGCAAAGTCAGAGCCAAGCAGTCCTCCCGGCAACTCTGTTCACTCTGCTCATCACAGCTGTGAGCCCCAGTGTCCCTTCTGAATAATAGGTATCACTCCTTGCCCTCCCTGCCTTAGTTTTGAGGATTAAGTGAACATGAACGTGCTTTGTGCCCACAAAAGTGCCGTGTAGATATGAGGTATTGTGGTTGGTCCTTTATTGTGACCTCATTTAATTTTAAGCCTCACAACCTCAAGAAGACCTTATCCCCCTTAGGGGACTGAAGCTCAGAGAGGTGAGGTAACTCATTTAAGGCTGCACAGCACGGAATAAGCCTCTCCCCTGGTTGCCTCCACCTCTCCCGACCGACCGCAGTGCCTGTCCCCGGGCTGGGAGATGGCTGTGGTCTGGGAGAGCCCTGGCCCTCACCCGTCTGTCTGCTCCGCAGGCTCCGGCGGCCCAGTGGGCTCAGGCCCAGAGCCCAGAGCAACCAGCACAATAGCGTCCAACAGCTGGAATGCCAGCAGCAGCCCCGGGGAGGCCCGGGAGGATGGGCCCGAGGGCCTGGACAAGGGGCTGGACAACGACGCGGAGGGCGTGTGGAGCCCCGACATCGAGCAGAGCTTCCAGGAGGCCCTGGCCATCTACCCACCCTGCGGCCGCCGCAAGATCATTCTGTCAGACGAGGGCAAGATGTACGGTGCGTGTAGGGAGACACAGGGAGGCAGCCTGGCCCTCCCGGCCCCTCCCCCTGCTCTCTGCCCCCTCACCCAACCGGTTTGGCGAAGTCCTGCAGGGCCTCCTGCCAGCCCTTCACGGGCGAGTCTGGGCGTGTGAGCCTGTGTGTCTGGGTCCTCCTCATAAACAAGCCGGGCTGGCCCCCTCCACCAGATTGGGGCCCACACCTTGACACCCCCGTCTGCTCCTCCTCTCCTCCCCCTGCTGGCCTGCAGGTTTCAGGGTGACTCAGTGGACACAGGAAACCGGGTCAGTGCCTGGTGCTCCGGAAAGGCCTGGGAAGGGGGTCCCTTCCCACACGTGGGGAAGGCCAAGGGGTGAGACCGGGATGTCCTACCGGCGAGTCCTGTCCAGTGTATGGGTATGGGGTCAGGGCGGGCCACGCTGTGACAAGGGCCTGTGTTAGGAAGAGGGCTGAAGGGACACGAGGACTCCTTCATTCCTCAGACACCCCCCCCCCCCCAGCTCTCTCTTGCTCTTCTGGCCTGCTCTTTGCCACCTTGCCCATCTCTTGCCTCCAGAAGGGAGTGTCCCCCTCTTGTCCAGCCCTGAGAGGGCTCTCCCAGAGCTGCATTTTTGGGATAACTCAACCCTTCTGGGCCTGGCTCCTTGCCAGCTCCCTCCAACCCTCCATGGCAGCCTATGGCTGAATGAGGCAGGCCCTGGGCCTGTCCCATCCCAGCGGCTAGTACCGTGGTGGGGTGCGGGAAGGAGACAGCTGGGCCAAGTGGTAAGGACTACCACAGCCCCTGTCCTCAGCAACTGTGCCGCGCCCACTGGAGCCCTGAAGCCCCCATACAAGGCAGGCAGATGTCCCCGGGTGCTTCCCCGATGGCTGGGGCAGCCCCACAGGGTATGTTTAGACAGGGCGGAGGGAGTGGGGTGGAGAGGGGCAGGCAGGAAGGGAGGAGCAGTGGGGCTGGTTCTGTCATGGAGGAGGAATCTGGAGAATGTGGCCCTTGTGGGGAGCTTGTGGGGCTGGGGTCTGGGGGCCTGGACTGGAGGCATAAAAGGTATTGAATCAGCATCTGTCAGCATCTCACAGGGCAGGAGAGACACTGGTAAGCTGGGACATGGGGGTGACAGGCTCAAGGACACAGTGATGGGCTCAGGGACATCCTGACACAGGCCGTCCGTGTGAGAGGTATGCTGGACACCACTGAGCCCTTCCTGCCCATTTCACCAGAGAAGGGAGGGGACTTGTCCAGGGTGTCCCCTCATCGCAAGGACAGCTAGGGACAGGAACCCATCTTTCAGACTCTTGGGGACATGTGCAGCAGGCCTCGCTCACACACAAATGCTTACACTTAAAGATTCTGAACTCCCGTCATGCACAGAGGGGGATGGAGGTGCCACCGGGGCTAGGAGTGAGCGGCCCAGCTGTCTTTCTGCAGGGAAACCTGTTAGGCCCCTGACCTGTCCCCTCCCATCCTACCGCTCCCTACTTACACCTCCCTCAGCCAGCAGCCACCCAGGTCCTAGGGCTCCCCGCTGCCCCTCACACACCTGCGTGTGCCCCTTGGAGTGAAGAGGGTGGGGAGGGGGCAGAAGGGTAGTGTTGGGGGAGGGGGTCTGTGTGTTTTGCAACAGGGGGTGTGGGGTCTGCAGCCACCAGCGGCCCCTGCCCTCCTTGGCCAACTCTTCATTCTTCTCTCACCCCACACCAGGTCGAAATGAGCTGATTGCACGCTACATTAAACTGAGGACCGGGAAGACTCGGACGAGAAAACAGGTAGGGAGAGGAGGATGCGCGGTCCGGGCCCTCCACCCATGCGCGTGCCCTCATCTGCCACCATCGGCCCCTCCCTGTCCCCCTTCCTCTCCCGAGGGACTTCACACTCCCCGGCCTGTCGAGAAGGGGGCACCACCCTCTCCAAGCAGCCACCATGCCGCCCGAGGCCTTGGGGGTCAGTGACCAGAGATGAGTCCCGTGGGGCAGGCCGGTGTGGTCACTGCCCGAGTGGCCCCCCGACCAGTCAGCGAGGCAGCCGGTGATGGTGACACACGGGGGCAGAGCAGGGCAGCATGGCCAAGCCCAGAGTGAGTGTGTGTTGTCAGACAGGGGTCGAGCCTGGACCCGGTAGGGGAAGGGAGGAGGGGGTTGCCGAGGCCTTCTGGAGGGGACAACACCCAAGATGCATTTTTAAGAAGAAATTTGGGGTTCAGCCCAGCAGAGAAAAGGGGAGAGGTTCTTGCAGGCTGAGGAAGTCGGATATCCATTGAATCCCTGAACCCCCATGGGACTTAAGGTTACGTGAATCTGTGTGTTCCTCACAGCAGCCTTGGGAGGTAGGTCTAGTAATCATCTCCATCTTCCAGATGAAGATGTGGGGCAGGGGGAGGTTAAGTAACTTCCTCCAGGGCACTCAGCTGGTAGGCAGTGGATCCAGGATTGAGCCCACTGGGCAGGAAAGAGCCATCCATCAGCAGTGCGGTGCATGGGGAGAGGGGTGGGAAGTGCTGAGGACAGGGACAGAGGTTGGCCAGAGGCCTGAGGGACAGCTCTCCCTCGGGGCAGCTGGGTGCCATGGAAGGGACTAGAACAGGGAGTGGCAGGTGGCAGCTGTCAAGGAATGCTGGCCCGGGAGCAGCTGGGGCAACGGATGAGGGAGGGCCAGGCAGAGGCAGGGACGGAGGTCCACAGCGGTGGTGGCCGGTGTGGTGGCAAAGGTGAGGGAGGTGGTGGTGGCAGGGAGAGAGGACTGGGCGGCTTCCGGTCCTGCGAGGAAACCCAGAAAGGGGGCTGCTTGGAGTGACTGATGCGCAGGGGTGCCCAGGAGAGAGGCAGGCTAGGCGCAGAGACTGGAGGACCGGAAGGTGCCTCTGATCCTCGGCCCTCCCAGCCTCTCTGTCTGGTGGGGTTTGGACCTGGCACCCCCACCTTGCCAGATCCCCACATGTGCAGATGACAAAGCTGACCCGTCCCATCCCACCATCTCGAAGGTTCTGAGTCCACGCCCTCGGGATGGGAGCAGGGGCCTCCCTCATTTGCTCCAGTGTTTATTAACCTCTCTCCTGGGGCCAGTTCATGGGGCACAGTGTTTATTCAGTGAGCAAATTCTAGAGCTCTGCCTCTGTGTTCGGAGCTAGGGATACAGCAGGGGGACCCCACCCACAGGGGCCCTGTTCCTGCAGCCTGGGACTGTAGTGGGGAGGGCTGACTCATCAAATCCCCAAGTTCAAATACCCTCACCCCCACCTGTGGGCAAGGGGTGCCTTGCCCCTCAGTTTCTGTTCCTCGGCCATTAAATTAGCTAATATGGGAAGACACTTAGAACAGAGTAAGCGCAATGGAAGAATGTGCCGCTGCTGTTGCCATTAATATTACATCTTGAAGAACAGAAAGCCAGAGCGCCTGGCTGGTCAGTCAGTAGAGCAGATGACTCTTCATCTTGGGGTCGTGAGTTTGAGCCCCACACAGGGTGTAGAGATTACTTAAAAAAATGAAGTCCTAAGAAAAATTAGGTAAGTTGGTGGGTAGATAGATAAGACAGACAGACCCATCCTATGTTTGCGAGGACAGAGCACATCTTTATGTGTTGCAAAGAGCAACCAGATGACAAACAAGGGTTTTTGTCTCACTTTTGGTTGAAAAAATGCAGTGTTAGGGTTTTTAGAGATACATACAGCAATTAATAGCAAGTGCAATGCCTCCATACTGGTAAAACAGCTAAACATTACATTAGGATTAAGTCCCATGTGACTTTCAGCTGTCACAGACTTGACCGTTCGGCAGGGGTCCTCTGTGCTAAGGGTCAAAGGAATCCTGGGGGCGTAGCTGGGTGGTGGAGCAAGTTGACTCGGGTGTCAGGCCGCCTAGGTTCAAATCCCAGCTCCAGCCCTCCGCTGTGTGACCTTGGATAAACTGCTTAACTGCTCTGTGCTCAGGTTTCTTCATCTGTAACTTGGGGGATTATATTAGGACTGACTTCTTAGTATGGGTCAGATGAGGTATGTGTAAAATGCTGAGAACAGTCTAGTGCCTCCGTAAATGTCACCGTTGTCATCAGAGGAAGTGACAGGTAACCTTGCTGGACAGACATCTGATTCTGGGGCCCAGTGAGGCGATCTGAGGCACAGCCACCTGGGTCCTAAACAGCTAGTGGGCGGGGGGGCTCTGTGGGGAAACAACAGACACAGTAACTTTCAGGTTATGATTAAAAAGCAAAAGAAACTGTATCTTAGCGGGGATAAAAACAACTTTGCAGAGAAAGCCCACAGCCATTGTATATCAGGAGCTCAAGTGAAGCAGCCTCGGGGATCCATGTGTCCCCTTCTGTTTTCGTGGGGAAAATAGAGACATTTAGGTTCTCTGAGGCTTAAGGGTCAGACCCTTGACCATGTCCTGGCAGTGGGGCGGGGAGAGCTTTCGTGGAAGCCATGGCCCAGATGGATGATCTGATGGCCAGCACGAGCATTATGGCTGTTGGTGATGCCAATCAGAGAAAAGTATCTCCGGGCACCTGGCCAGCTCAGGCAGTAGAGTCAGGGTTGTGAGTTCGAGCCCTGCATTGGGTGTAAAGATGATTTGAATAAATAAAGAACCTTGAAGGAGGGAAAAAAGACAAGAAAAAGATGCCCCTCTGAGAATATCAGTGAGAAAAAGTCACCCATCTTGGAAAAATAAAAAGATACTCTTTCTCTGGGTTAGATGCAGCCCGGCACCAGGGCACATAACTTGAGTGGCAGAGCTTGGGCTGGATTTTAGCCCTTACTGGGTTAGATCCTCTTGTGCAGTGAATGACCTGTACAACTGTACATGGTGGTCCTGGAGGCTACGGTAGGCTCTTGATCAAAATAGGGCCAAGAAGAGAGCAGAGAATTAGCAGGGCTCAGGGACGTCTGCTCACAAGGGCCCCATGGTTCCCTCTGGCTTCCATTTGGTCCCAGAGATAAGGGCTGGGATGCTCCTTGCCCATGACCACCCCATGCCGTGCCTCCTCACTGTCTGTGTTTTCCTCTCTGGCGGGGCGCGGGGCGGCCCCTAGGTGTCCAGCCACATACAGGTTCTAGCTCGGAAGAAGGTGCGGGAGTACCAGGTTGGCATCAAGGTATGTTGGGCACCTGACTAGGGCCTCCGGTCCCTCCTCGGCGCCTCCACCGCTATCCCTGCGCAGCTCAGGCCTCTGCTGCGGCCGGCTCTCACTATGCCTCTTTTCTGGCTGAAGCTCTGTTCTTGCCTCTTCTGCCCTTTCTGCTCTTTTTCTCTCTTTCTCTCTCTTTCTACAGGTCTCTAGCCACTTGCAGGTTCTAGCCAGGCGGAAATCTCGAGAGATTCAGTCCAAGCTAAAGGTAGGGGTTCCCCTGCCACTTGGCCTGGCCCTGCTGTTTTCTGAGCGCAGGGCAGAGAGTCAGCTGGAGGGCTATGGCGGGTTGGAGGGTGTCTCAAACGCAAACAACAGCATGAAGCCCAAAGGCCACTTGGGGCTACAGAGGGCCTCAGCCCTTGGAGACTAAACAGAAGCCCAGGGGGACAGCCAGCCCTACAGTGAGGGAGAGGAAGACCATCCGGGGGCCACTGAGGCCCACCTCTCTTCTTCCTTTTCCTTTTCCTCCTTCCTAATTGCTGCTTGTTAATTGCACGGGGCCTTCAGATGGGCAGGAGGAGACAAGGGCACACTGGCCAGCAGAGCTGTTGTGGTGGCCCTGGCTCTTCCTTGCTCTGGATGCTCAATCCTGGCTGCCTAGCAGCTGAGGATCTCAGAGCATGGGCTCAGGGCCCCTGTAAGCTATGGCTTCTCCCTGCTTCTTGGCTGCATAGCAGGCTGGGCCTCGTGCTCCAGTCCCCTGGGCCTGTATCAGCTCCAGAGGACACGGACAGACCCCCGGGGGCACCAGTGTGGTCCACCTTCTAGGTCTCCAGCCTGCCCTCCCTCATTCTTCCCTTTGCAGGGCACCCCCAGCTAGCAACCCCTCCCCTTGGGTAGCAGTGGGGAGGTGGGGGGAGGGTCCACAGCTGCCTCTGAGCTCCCCTGGAGTCCTGAGACCCGAGAGGCTGGTGGCTGTTGAGTGGATGGGGGTGAAGGAGGTCACGTCCCTACCCTATGTCACCCTCTTGTGTGCCTCTTCTAATCTACCTTCCCTCTCCTTTGCAGGCCATGAACCTGGTAAGTAGTCTGGCCCTCCCCTGGGGGACGATGTCAGGGGGAGAGCACCTAACACAGGATTTCCAAAGTATGAATTGTGAAATCAACTTACTAGGGTTGGCAACCAACACTGTTTAAAAATGAGATAGAGTGGGGCGCCTGGGTGGCTCAGTGGGTTAAAGCCTCTGCCTTCGGCTCAGGTCATGATCCCGGGGTCCTGGGATCTAGCCCCACATCGGGCTCTCTGCTCAGTAGGGAGCCTACTTCCCCTTCTCTCTCTGCCTGCCTCTCTGCCTGCTTGTGATCTGTCAAATAAATAAATAAAATCTTAAAAAAAAAAAATGAGATAGAGTGGTTCTCAAACTTTAGCACGCATCAGAATTGCTGGTGAAGACAGATTTCCAGGCTTCCCCTGCAGAGTTTTTGAATCAGTGGTTCTGGGCTGGGGCCCGAGAATTTGCATTTCTAAGCTTCCAAGTGATGGTGCTTTGAGAACCAATGATGAAACAGAATAGGAAATAGGGGAGTGCATGACAGACAGCATAAGGGGAAATGTTTGGGTATGTACTGGGTTATGGAATAAAATAAAATAATGTCTCAATGTGAACTGTGCTCAAAGGGGTGATGTACTCATGAGATAGGCCCCGACAGAGCCCTAGGACCTGGGAGGGACCCCAAGGCAAGCTCCAGCCCCGTCTCCGACATGGCCCATCCTCACACGGCCTCTCTCCTCCCCAGGACCAGGTCTCCAAGGACAAAGCCCTCCAGAGCATGGCCTCCATGTCGTCCGCCCAGATTGTCTCCGCCAGCGTCCTACAGAACAAGTTCAGCCCGCCCTCCCCTCTGCCCCAAGCCGTCTTCTCCACTTCCTCACGGGTACAGGGGGCCTGGGGGGCGGGGGCAGGAGTTGCTGAGGTGAGGGAGGGCCTTCGGGGCTGGGCGGTGGCCGTGGGTCCTGGATGCTGAGGGGCCCCTGGTCTTCGTCCCATCTCTCTAGTTCTGGAGCAACCCCCCTCTCCTGGGACAGCAGCCTGGACCCTCTCAGGAGTGAGTATTGTGGCCCATCCCTCTCACACCCTCGCCGCTGGGACGTCCCCTTTGAGCTGGCTTCCAAGCTTTAGTTCAAAGATAGAGGACGGGGAGCGCCCGTAAGAGACCACACATCTGTCTGTTCACTCCTGTGTTCATTCTTCCCCTCGTCCACTTGCCGTCCGTTTGCCCTTTGGTTACTTCTCCCTCGGTTGCTCCCTGGGTCGGTCTACGAGTCAGCACGTAGGGGAGTCGAGTGTGCTGGGTTCCCTCAGTTCTAAGAGGACTTTCATCCTCAGACACACCCTCAGTTTCATGGGCCGCTCTCAGGGCGGGGTGGAAAGGCCGCCTTCAGCGTGCACCTCAGCTGTAAGATGCAGCAGGGTTTCATAAAAGCTCAGATGTGGAGAAAACCCAAAGCGGGAGACTTAGCCTGTCCGCATGCACTTCTGGGCCTTTGCAGAAAGGCGGGGTGGCTCCCTGTGGAGACCAGATGAGCCTCCCAAGTGACTGGGAACTAGGTGGAAAGTGGGCCTGGGGGCGGGGGCGGTGACCCTCTAACCAGGCCGTGCTCCTGTCTGCAGCATCAAGCCCTTTGCACAGCCAGCCTACCCCATCCAGCCGCCCCTGCCGCCAACGCTCAGCAGTAAGTCCCCTGCACACCCGCTCAGCGGCTCAGAAGGTGGGGGGGGGGGGGGGCAAAGCCTGCATGTGTTTGTAGGGGGGGAGAGGGGCGTGGCATTCAGAGGGCATTGGACCGTCAGGGACAGGCCCCCTACCTTTCACAATGTCGTACATATCAGTGAAGATATTACATTTATGTATGTTTCTAAAATTCTTCTCTGGAAATACACCAAAATCTTAACAGAGTAGCACTCTGTCTAGGTATTGGGATTCAGGATAATTTTTATTTTTCCCTTTTTACTTGTCCATATTTTCTGTTTGAACACACATTAACAGTGACCTCTAAACTACCCCTCGCCTATGTATAGTACCTGGGGCCACCGTGCACAGTTGTGCAGTTGTACACTGCATAAGGAGATGGGGCAGAGGGGTCGGGGTGCCGCCCACGTTCCTACCCGAAAGGGGCCCCATTTTGTAGTTCGCACAGCGGCTTGCTGCAGCCGGGGGCAGCTCCGGATGTGAGCATGCGCACACGCCCATGCAGATGAGGGTCCATCTCGCCCTCCCAGGTTACGAGCCCCTGACCCCGCTCCCCCCAGCTGCTGCCTCCGTGCCTGTGTGGCAGGACCGCACCATCGCCTCCTCCCGGCTGCGGCTCCTCGAATATTCCGCCTTCATGGAGGTGCAGCGAGACCCCGACACGGTAACGTGCCTGGGGGTGGGGGTGAGGATTTGCGCAAGCCTGGGAGACCCCGGCGTGGTGGGCCAGGGCCAGGGCCACGGCTCTGGGGGCCCAGGCTGGGGAAGCCCCGGGGCAATCATGTCCCAGTGCAGCCCTCAGGCCCGCAGCCCCGCGTGCTCTCCTGACCCCGTCCCGGGCCCTCCCCACAGTACAGCAAACACCTCTTCGTGCACATCGGCCAGACGAACCCCGCCTTCTCCGACCCGCCGCTGGAGGCTGTCGACGTGCGACAGATCTATGACAAGTTCCCCGAGAAGAAGGGCGGACTGAAGGAACTCTATGAGAAGGGGCCCCCTAACGCCTTCTTCCTCGTCAAGTTCTGGGTGAGCTGCCCTCTCTGCTCCCGACCACTCCCTCCCCTACCTGCGCAGCGCACCAGGCCTACCCTGCCCACCAGGGACCCTGTGGCCTGTGGGCAGGGCTCTGGCCTTAATGACGGGCCCTGGGGTGGAACACCGATGTGGCTCGGCCCACACCTGACGCTGGCCCGGCTCACACCCCCACCCCTTCCCAGGCGGACCTCAACAGCACCATCCAGGAGGGCCCTGGAGCCTTCTATGGGGTCAGCTCTCAGTACAGCTCGGCCGACAGCATGACCATCAGTGTCTCCACCAAGGTGTGCTCCTTTGGCAAGCAGGTGGTGGAGAAGGTAGAGGTGAGTGGGGGCCCGGGGTGGCACAGAGGGGCGGGGAGCAGGCCCGTTGGGTGACGTCTTCCCCGCGCCACGTGCAGACGGAGTACGCCAGGCTGGAGAACGGCCGCTTCGTGTACCGCATCCACCGCTCCCCCATGTGCGAGTACATGATCAACTTCATCCACAAGCTGAAGCACCTGCCGGAAAAGTACATGATGAACAGCGTGCTGGAGAATTTCACCATCCTGCAGGTTGGGGGGGGTAGGGTGCGTGGGGGGCACGGGGGCCTCACTTGAGGGGGGGTGCAGCCCCAGTGCTCAGTTGAGAAGACTGCTGTCCAGAAAAGAGAAGGGTCTTCTCAGGCTCAGGCCCAATCCCACCCGCCTCCCCCGAACCCCCCTAACCCCGTTGGCCAGTGGTGGCCCTGTGCCGCCTGATCCCTTGCATCCTCCTACTGGCCCTCAGGTGGTCACCAGCCGGGACTCCCAGGAGACCCTGCTCGTCATTGCTTTCGTCTTTGAAGTTTCCACCAGCGAGCACGGGGCCCAGCACCATGTCTACAAACTCGTCAAAGACTAGGCCACCCTTGGCCCCCAGTACCAGGATCCAGGACAAGCATCTTTTCCACACACCTGCCTGGCCCCCCACCCCCACCCCACTCCCACCCCCCGGAGGTCTGGGATTGAGGACTCATCCCGCCTACCACGCCTCAGGCCCAGAACCCAGGAGGCCTCCCCACCTACCCCCCAGCACACACACTCCCTGCCACTGTTCTGCGCTTTAATTGTGGGAGAAGAGAGGAGGGCTCCATGGTGGGTCAGCCCGCCCCGGATGCTGAACCATCACCCAGCTCTGCCCAGCCTCCAGTGAGCGGGCTCCAATCCTTTCGGGCTCAGGCATGTGTGGCCGGCAGGGGAGGGTGGAATGGAGATCCAGAGTGCATGGGGTCAGAGTGCAGAGGCTCCAGGAAGGAGAGTGTTGAGTGGGGGGTTAGGGTGAGAAGACGAGAGAGGGGCCCACACTTTCTTGTACCTGCAGTGTGCCTGGCCCTGTTCTCAGACCCTGCAAGGTGAGCGTGGGTCTGGGTGTCTTATGTGATGGGCTGAGACTCCGGGAAGTTGAGAGACCCGTGCAAGGGGGGCAGAGTTGGAATTCTCACCCGGGGCTGCCTGTCCCCAGAGCCCAGGTATACACTACCTCCCTGGAGTCGGGGGACAGCCACAGGGGGTGAGAGACAGGGTCTATACGGGGGGCTGGAGCCAGCCAGGTTGGGGGGTACCTTTCAGGGGAGCAGCTGCTTCTGACCAGCAGAAAAAGAGGAGCAGCAGGTACTTGGCACCTGTTAGGTGCCCTCTGTCAGCCCATAGTGCGGCCAGGGCTTCAGGAGCCCCTATGCGGACCTCCTCCAAGCTGCCCCAGCCCACATCTGGGACCTGAGCCCTTCAGTACCTTCCTGACCAGAGAAGGCCCCCAGGGGCAGGCTCCAGAATAGCTCGGAGGGTCAAGTAGGAAGCTGGAGTCCCCGCCTCTGGGCAGACCAGCGTCCCAGGGACAAGGGGTAGCAGAAGGATTTGGTATTTTCAAATGGCCAAGACATGAGTTTGGTGAACCCTCGGTGGGTTCACTCCCTTAGTTTCTCTCCACCTCCAGTTTCCCAGGCCTGGAGCAGCAGCTCCCCAGACCCAGTTCTGGGACTGAAGGTTCACCCTTTCCCTGCTGCCCCTCCCCAACACCCAGGCCCCTCTGCCGGCCTGGCCTGTCTACCAGCTGCCTCTGGGCATTTACGAGTTTCATATGAAGTACTGTGCCCCTTCCCTTCCTTACACGGCCCGCCCCTGAGCTTCCTGAAGGTCCTCACAGTTTGCATATCGCTCAGGCCACTTCCAAACCCAACCTAGGTTTTATAATGTATATTATATTTTTTTGTGTATTTTTTAAATCCAGCTGTGATGGGTTATATCGTAAACGTGGCACAGGGCTGGGGCAGGGGTCCTCAAGGCCCCGCTCCTGCTCCGAAAAAAAAGAAAAAAAAGAAAAAGAAAAAAAATTAAAGTTATTTGTTTGTGGGTTTGTTGTGTGACCAGTGTGTGACAGACTTCTCCAGGTTGGATTATCTTCATGTGGGTGCTCCTGCCAGATTAGATCCTGATGTGTCACCCCACCCTCTTACCCTCCCCCATCTTGGCTTGGGGGGGGGGGCATCCATACCCACACTCAAAATAGGTATGATTCAAAGATCCCTTAAAGCTTTGCAGACTCCTTTCTCTGACCCCTTCCTGCTGTGAGTTGATTGCTAAAATGTGCCCAGTGCTTGCCTAGGTTCAGTTGTTAAATTCTCTCTTTGAAGTGACTTGCCCAAGGTCACACACTTCTGAGATGGAGCCCCGGCTCAATCCCCAGTCTTCATGTGGCTACTCCTGGTTCTCACTTGATAGCAGAGAAGAGAGCCTCAGGGAGGATGAGTGCTTTCCAAGGGAATGGCTGCTAGCAGAAGCCAGATTCCAACCTGCTCCTGGCTGAGCCTTGCTCTCCCCTCTGAGTCGGCTTGTACTCATACAGCAGGGACCAGAGAACGGGGAGGGTGAGGGGACATAAGTTATTTATCTAAGGCTGAGATTTAAATGAACATTCTATATTTTCATTTGCTGAACCAAGTTTGCAGATGAAGTTAAAGGATCTCTTCATTGAACCCATCCCTGGCCATACATCAAGATTTGAATCTGGTCAGCCTGACTGTCAAGTCCATGCACCTAGTACACTAAATCATCAGGTAGCCTTTTGTTGCCATTTGCAGGATGGGGACAGTGCCTACTCCAGGCAGGTGGGTGGGGGTTGTGGAGTCAGAAAGTGGTTTATGAAGGACCCTAGGCTGGACCATGTACTGACCTAGGACTGGATGCAAAATCCAATCTCTGGGCTAACAGGTAATTCTATTTATTGGGTGCTTGAGGCATCATCACATGTGTTGTAGCCTTCACTACCCCGGAGTAAACAGCCTTCGGGTAATTTCTTTTAAAATCATATAGGTCTCATGCAGAAAACTGAGATATGAGTTGAGTTTGCTTGTCTCCCTCAACCCCACCCCGCTCTGCCCCATCCCTTCTCCCCCCACACAAATGTAAAAGAGCCAGAAGTCAGATCGGTGATGACTAATTTCAAGGTCCCGAAGTAAGGAAGGACCCAGAATGAATTGTCTTGTGAGTCCAAAGCCCAAGACCCTCTCCCAGAAGTGGCTCTCCCCTGCTCAGGGTTCTGTGGGAAGCTATAAGGAAGGCCCAAGATGGCTGGACCCCAAAGACCAGGACGCTAGTTCTGCCTTTCCTGCCCCATTCCCATTCTGATGTTCCCAGGAAAGAGGGAGGAATGCCATTTTTTGAGCCAGTTCCACGGTCAAGGCCTAGGCACTGAGGTTTCATTGGAGCTAACGGGCTCCCCAGATACCTGAACCCTGAATACTCACTCAGGTGCACACTAAGCTTTAGACTGATCATCCCAGAGGTTGGGACTTGTTAAAATAGCCAACTTCATTCACAGTGTAATCAGTTGGCCTCCACACGTGTTTTCCCTTTGCTTTCCTTTCTGCTGCCTACTCTTTATTGTGGTAATTTGAGCCTCTGGGGAGCAGGTCCCAGGGCTCTAGATTCCCCACAGCCCAGCTTAAAGTAGTGAGTCAGCATTTTCTTAATATAGTGGGTTTTTAAGGACTCCTACTCCAGTACCTAAGGCTTGATAGAATGGGTAGAATTTAAATCCAGGTGACTCAAGTTCCCAAGTATTTTTCTAAAAACGCCCACCTACCTTCCCCCCAAGTTTCTAAAACTTTTAAAAAATGTTTAATCCTTGGCTCATTTCAAACAGGAGGGCAAGGCTAATTTTGAAGCCACCTTGTTCTCCCCGTTCATCAGCACCTAACCCAAATGAACCAAGTGAGTAGGTATTTGTGTGCTGGGTCTGGAACCCAAGTCTGCAGCCATCTTGCACCCGCTGTTTGAGCACCAAGAGCCTGGCACCGTGCAAAGCATCAGCATTTGGTCCTACTATATTTAGGTGGGTGCCATCATCTGAGATTTCAAATGAGAAAATCAATTTGAGAGAATGGACTCATTCAGGCTCACATGCCTCCTGAATGGGAGAAGTGGGATTCAAACTCAGGGAGTAGAAGGGGTTCCACCCACAGGCAAATCACAGGCCGTCTTCTTGCATCCGGTAAATAGTTGGGTAAATAGTTGAGTATGCGTGGGAGGTTGGGAGAAACCACCTCTAAAACCCTTGGCTCAGGCACCTGGGTGGCTCAGTGGGTTAAAGCCTCTGCCTTCGGCTCAGGTCCTCCTGGGATCGAGGCCTGCATCGACTCTCTGCTCTTTCTCTCTGCCTACTTGTAATCTCTATCAAATAAAATCTTTAAAATAAAAACAAAAAAAACACATCCGTGTTTTTTTTGGTCTCGTGTTGTCGAGACAGCACAGTGGCCGGTGGAACAGAAATGGTCTTTCTGGTCTTGGGCTCAGAACCCTGTCCACTGAGGGCCTCAGGATCAGTTGCCAGAGGTGCAGCTGGGGCCCACCTTAGCCAGCTTGAGAGGGTTTGTTCTGCTTGTGGCTCTCAGGCCTGCTGTATTCAGTGCCTGAGTGCACACAGTGAGAGACCAGGCAGATGTCAGTCGTGATTACAATCCTTTAGTCTTCAAAATATCTTTCTTGCCTTAGTATTTTTTCCTTCTGATTACAAAGATCACACAACTTCAGAAAATCCCAGATAATCATTTCCCTCTGAATTAAACATGGCCAACATATGTAAACTTCCAATCACTTTTACTTTGCATAAAGTCTCTTTCAATAAATCCCCAAGTTTCATATGCCAGCTTTTTCCCCTTCCCTCTGGACCACTGTCTGACAAGCCTAGGTATTTTATCACTCCTAATACTATAGTAACAGACCAGAGGAAGGAGCAAACTACACCTATTAGCCCTGAGAACCCAAATTCAAGGCTCCTTCCAAGATTAGGTTGTACCCATTTTATTTACCTTTAAGCAAAATTCCTAACTTAAAAGCTAAAATAGAAAAAAAAACTAGGATCTTTGGTGAAAATCTTATCATTCATGGCTCAAGCTTGTTTTGAGGTACATTCTGATTATGCTTTGGATTAGCTTTTCAGCTGTATTTTTTTATTTCTTAAAGAACCCCCCACCTCAGCCAAAACTTAAGAGTAATCAAGAGCAGGCCACTAGCCCTTCAGCTGTATTAAGATGGAGGGATGAACTTGTTACTTTACCAAAGTTAAATGAAGCAGACTCAAGTTACAGGTATTTCCTGCACCAAAACCCATCTTCCAGTACTGGGTGCGGGAGGCAGGAACTCCAATAGGAAGAGATGCCCCAGTGCCTCAGTCTGCCTCTGGCTCAGGTCATGATCCCAAGGTTCTGGGACTGAGCAGTGCCTCACCCCCACCCTCACCGGGGAGTCTGCTTCTCCTTCTTCCTCAGGTAAAATCTTAAAAAACACAAAACCTCCACCAGGGGAGGGCCTCAGGTCAAGGGTGGGGAGGCTACTTGGAGAGCAGGGGGTCTGGAGGAATCCACAGCCCATTTTGCTAAGCTTACCTAGGAAATGGGCAATTACAATATTGTGTAGGTCTACTACTTGTGTCTTCCTAAGCATCTCAGAGCAAATTACTACCCTGAATATAGTCATTTAAATTTAGGGTCAAGGGACGCCTGGGTGGCTCAGTTGGTTAAGCAGCTGCCTTCGGCTCAGGTCATGATCCCAGCCTCCTGGGATCGAGTCCCGCATCCGGCTCCTTGCTCGGCAGGGAGTCTGCTTCTCCCTCTGCCTCTGCCTGCCACTCTGTATGCCTGTGCTCGCTCACTCTCTCTCCCTCTCTGACAAATAAAATCTTAAAAAAAAAATAAATAAATTTAGGGTCAAACAAATCAAGTGTACCACTCCCATATGAAGAATCTAGGAACCCAATCTCCATTTGGAACAGTCTTTGTGATCCCTACCAAAAGCCCAGATGTACAACTTAGAGGGACACAACAAGAAATCCATGGAATCAAAGCATGATGTAGAGAAAAGCAACTTCAGACTAAGCATGCTTCAGGTTAAGCAGCCTGCTGCCGAGAACTGAATCCATGTCCTCAGTGTGAAGGTCCTCCCCCTCTCCTTCAACTAATACACAGTGGAAGCACTACAGGCTGGAGTCTTAGCCCAGATCTTCCCTTCTCAAGGTTCAGAAGAGCTTCAGTCCTGGTCAGCAGCCCTACTATTACAAGTTATAAAATATCCAAATAGAAGACTATATGGTTGTGAAGGTAGGCAGAATGTACTTCCTTTCTGGCAGTATGGAGAACACGACCACCCACTAGGGGGTGCCAGAAACCGCACCCCATGTCAGCTCACAAAGCACCTCCCTCTCCCTAGTCACAGGCAGCCAAGGTAACGGTAGCACTAGGATTTATTGAACTGTGCCTTAGTACAGGCGCTGGGGCTTGCCCATGGTGCTCTTGATGTACAAAGCCCGGACGTTCTGCCAGTTCTTCTTGAGCAAGGACACCAGAAAATTGACTGCTAAGTGGATGTTGTACACGAGCTCATCATCGGTCATCTTCACGTGGCCAACAGCCACTGCTAGACACAGCACCTGCGGGAAGGGTAAAGTCAATTCAGGCTGGTGGCTAGATGGAAAAGAACCAGAGTAGGCACATCTACAGGCCTCATCCATCCCTCCCCCACTCCAACGACCCTAATGAACAGGACCAACCCCAGCCCAGGAAGACCAGGGCTATGTGCAAAGCTTCAATTCTGCTCAGGGACAGTCACATGTCCTAAGTATCCACAGAAATGCAAACCAGAGCTCCCATTCAGAGAATGGGAGTAAACTTCAGGACTGGTAGTGCCTACCATCACCAAGACTTAACCTATACATGGTAGTCAGACCTTCTTACCTTCTTCATCTGAAATTTGATGGTGGACTTCACTTCATCCACTTTGGCCACCATGTTCTCATTGTGGGTCAGTAAGGAAGGAAACTTGCCAGCCTTATTCAGGCCTGGGCCCAGGATTCGTGGGATCTGCTTAATCAGAGATTCTGAAGCCAAAAAGGCATCATACTTCTTGGCTGGTAAAAAGAAGCCACTGGATACTTAGGAACTGGCCCCCGAAGGCAACCTCGAAACAGCTGTCTAACCAACCACAAAAGTGGCCTCTAACCACCAAACTCTACCCCACCCCCCACACCAAGTCTTTTTAACTCTCCTTATTCCAGCTCATCTCTATCCTTTGGATTTTTACTGGCTCAACATTTACATGAAACCTGTTGTCAGCAGCTCAGGTTGACCCATTCTCATGTTCTAATAGCAAATGCACACACTGGTTAAAACTCCTTGAGTTCAAATCCTGCCTACTTCCTAGTTACAGCATAACCAGAGTACCAGTTTCCTATCTGTGAAATGCTTACACCAGGTAAAGATGAAGAAAAAAGAGAGCTTTAAACCTAAATCCTAACTCACCTAACTAGTGAGCTTAGGGGAGCTCACCTGTTTATAAAGAATCCTCAAAGCAAATACAGGTTAAAAACTATCCCTTAAGTCAACTCACCACAACAGATCTTTTCCATGATTCTCTGCCCCCCTCTTCCATCACTTTAAAATCCAAATGGCAGCCACGCCTCTTTTCTGCCAGTCCCACAAGAGTCTGCCCAAATACAAAACCACCCCAAGCTACACTCACCCAGCTTCTTGACTAACTTCTTATTCTTGTTGAGTTTCTTCAGCGCCTCAATGTCCATGTGGGGAATATCCACTGCCTTGGCCTCATCACAGTGCTGCTGGTCCCCCAAAACACACACGGAGAACTTGGGGCGGGGAGTGGACTTAAGCCTGCGTTTTAGGGGACAGAACAGGTCAAGCCCCGCCTGTGTTTCCAAAGCAGGTGAAGGGGTCTGGGACCGCAGCAGCCACGGAGCCTTACCCAGAACGTCCACATTCACCAACAGCTAGTCTGGCTTCTCAAACTAGCCGGCGGGCTCGGCCAAGGCCTCCCCACGCCTCCCCTCTTATTTTAAGACCCAGGGTGAGGGTCCGTCCAGCCACGCCTGCCCGGGGCAGGGGGTCTGAACTACCCAAGCGCGTCCGTGCCGCCATGGCCGCCCGCCCGCGCGCCTTCAGCTCAACAGGGGCCTAGAAGGTGGCGAGGGGCACGGCCGGGGCACGGAGGGCTGGGTGGGGTCAGAGCGGTGCCAACCTGACGGTGCCCGAGAAGCGTTTGTCCTTCTGAGGGTCGTAGTTCTTCAGGCTGATCTGCAGCTCCACCGTCTCCAAAAACCTTAGAGAAGGCGACAGAGTGAGGACGCCGCCCGCGGCTCGCACGCCGCTGCCCTCCCCGTCGAGCCCCGCTTACTTCCGGCGCTTGCGCTGGTTCCCGTGCAGGACTTCCCGCACCGCCTCGTACAGGGTGTCGCGGGACACTTTGCTGCTGCGAGAGAGAAGCAAGACGAGCGCTCAGCATCTGCGAGGCCCGGATCGGCACCTGGAAGCTTCGGCGTGATCGGAAGCCTCGGGCCTTCAGAAGCACCCCGAGGGCATTCCGGACACCACGTCAGGCCTTTTGAGTCCGACTACGATGCAAGCCCCGAGGAAGAGAGACCCTACTGGGGACCGGGGCCGGGCCCTGCCAGCGGACTCAAACGCCGGGCAGCGCAGGACGACGCCCGGCGAGAAATGCCCCTCAGCGAAGCAGGGGCAAAGACCACCACCGACTCAGCCCGCAAGTCCCCCTCCCTACCACCGTGCCAGGAGTCGCGGATGACGGTGGATGGCTTCCCAGGCGCCACTCACCTCATGATTCTCGCGCCGCAGTAACCGGAAAAGAGAGTAAGGGAACTCGCGCATGCGCTCAAATAAGGCTCTTGTTCTCGCGAGATGCCTACTCCTGTAGCTCCTTGTCCCACCGCCCAGCTGGGCTCGGGCGCTCAATCCCGGGGAGCACCGCCGTCTGAGGCCGCTAGAGGGCGCTGCCGCGCGCTGCACAAGTAGACTGGCTCGAAGGCGAGGAGGTGCGGTCCTGGGCGCCCCGTGCCTCAGAACACCCCGCTTTGCGCCAGCTACTGCCAGGCCCTTAAAGAGGCTGGTCCCGGGCACCGCAGCGGATGGCCGCCCAGAGCGTGCAGCTCCCGCGTTTTTGCTCCTCCACCCTTTCCTGCCCACCTCCTCCGGCCCTCCACACCTGCTTCGTGTCTCAAGAGCAGGCTTTACTCCTGACCTCTCCCTCATCGCCTTGCTCTGGGGCTCATGGTTTCGGAGAAGTCGTGAGAAGGGAGATGCAGAAAGTTCTGTTCCCGCTCCCTCGAAGCCTGCAGTGGGGAAGAGCTGGGAAGGTACTTGATAGTTGATTGCATCACATCTACCCGTTAAGTGTTTACCACGAACAAACCTCCAACTCCAGAGAGCTTCGCCCACCTTCCAGACCCCATTCCCTGTAGTCAGTGCCACAGTCACCTACTCAGCAGACAGCTCTGATGGGGCTGAGGGGAGTGGTCTCACACAACACTGCCCAGAACGGGAATGAATGAACTTGAGAACTCTGTCACCTTCCCCTCACAGAAACTTTCACCGGGAAAAAGATACCCCTTGTCACTGAGTAGGGTGGGAGATGGCAGTGTCTGTTAGTTCTCAAAAAATACCCAGAGTTCATAAGAAGGCAGTCACTGCCTCAAAGAAAACATTAAACTTCCTACTTTTTTTTTTTTAAGATTTTATTTATTTATTTGACAGAGATCACAAGTTGGCAGAGAGGCAGGCAGAGAGGAGGGGGCGGCAGTGGGCTCCCTGCTGAGCAGAGAGCCCGATGCGGGACTCCATCCCAGGACCCTGGGATCATGACCTGAGCCGAAGGCAGAGGCTTTAACCCACTGAGCCACCCAGGCGCCCCAAACTTCCTACTTTTTAATAAATTATTATCCAAGTCAGAACACAGAGGGTCATAACATACACTTGAGTGCAAGATATTTGTGCCAAGGACACAGGTCACCTCAGGGCTCCTGAAGCATCATTCATCTACCCGGGTCTGCTTTGACCCTACTGAGGTCTTTCAGAAAGTTTCCATCTTCACAGTCTGAAGCAAAAGTGACAAGGAGTGAGCCCAAGGTCAGCATCCCTTGGAAATAAAGCTCATCAAGCCTGCTTAGCCCGGGACCTTCTCTGCTGGCTAGGAGGCCAAGATGTTTTCTCTGCATCCTGGAGCAGGGAGGCAGCAGACCCCTGGCATGGCCAGGCTCTGCCTTTACCCCCAGGCAACAAGTCAGGGTGAGGCGCTGAGAGCAGAAGTATCCTTCAGGCAGCTGGAGAAGTATCCTTCAGGCTCCAGGAGTGATGGTCAGGGGGCCAGATGTCTCAGGGCAGCCTGTAGGGGCTTCTTCAGGAAAGTGGTGTTGAGCTCTAGGGCTGCAGCCAGGCCCAGCCTGTGGATCTCAGTGATCTGGGGACAGGGAAGAATCATATCAGGACTCCAGCAACTGATCCTTCCCCTTTCCCCTCTGCCCATGGCCCTGTTTAGGAAGGAGAGAGCAATCAGGACATAAGGACAATGGAGGAGATATCTAAATGCATTACTTCACCATGATTATGCAAGGTCTTTGGGTTCAAGTAGACCTGGGTCAGATATTAACTGTACAACTTATGAAGGGAGCCACACGAATGACAGTTGACAATTATTGGGTGCTCACCATGGGGCAACTTTATAAACCTAGCTTCATGTAACCTGCACACCCTCCATTTTACAGATGAGAAAACTGAGAGTCAGAGATACTGCACAGTGGCTGTCACACTCCTTCTAGGCCACACTGCTTCTTCTATGACCTGTTGCTAAAACCTCCTGACAGATCTTTACCATGTATCTTCTCTCCAATCCCCACTCCTTACAGATACCAGAGGCTCCTTTACAGAATGCAAATCTGACCAAATCACTCCGGCTTCAGCTGGGCCCTGGGGTAACTTCTGATGTCTCATATTGGAGGCCCTTCTTCCAGGATCGTCAGGCTCTCCAGAGGACCCAGGAGCCTCCTGAAACTGTGCATAAAATGTGTATTCAGATTTTCATTTTTCTGGGAGGATCTACAGCTTTCATCAAATCATCAAATGGGCCTGTGACTCCCCAAAAAAGGCAAAGAACCAACAGCCAAGGACACCTGACCTTCAAGATAAAGCCCACGCTCCTCATCGTACCCTACAGGGTCTTCCAAGGATGTTAGCATGGCCTGGCCATGTGACCTTGGGCAGGTCACTTTAACCTGAGTCTCGATTTCCTCATTTATAAAATGGAGCTAATAATAGTATCTTCTCATTGGTCTAACACATGGAATAAACTGGCAAGTTAACGCAGGCAAAGGGCTTTGAACAGTGCCTAAGACCTAGCAGGGCTCAGTGTTTAAACTCTGACCTCTAACCTCACCCCTACCATCATCCATTCTCGTGTTTTTAGGCCTCAGTTACTACCTGTAGATCCCCTTGGACACTCATCGTTTATACTGTTTCCTTGGCCTGAAATGCCCTTTCTTCAGTCTTGGGCCTTGGACACCACTCACCCTTTCAAAGCTGAGAAGCCTGTCTTAACTCCCAAACACAAACAAGGTTTAGTTGCCTCCTCTTGTTCTGCAACCAAATGCCCCGCACACACCTCTCACCTGGATCCTTCCTAATATCTGGAAGGATCTGATTACTACCTCTCTCCCACCTCACTGGCACCGGTGGAGAGTGTCAAGTCAAGGATGGGACTGTTGATTCCCCAGTGCATCATACAGCGTCTGGCTGGATGAGCGAATTCCTAAGCAGTCTCATTCCCCAGTCTGAGGCTTGAACTTGTAGTTGACCTGGCTAAAACTCAGGGGGTCTTCCCCGGCAAACATCTAGATGTACATGCTTGTGGCGCACTCACAGTAGTGGGACCAGCCCTCGCGGCCCTACCAATACTCACACTGGCCTGATACTTGGTCATCACCGTCAGCATGAGCTTGGCATAGGCCACAGACGCGGTGGCTGCTGGCCCCTCTTTACAGAGTTTCTCCATCAACACACTGAACTTCTCAGGGGTCATCTCCACCTGCACACATTGGGAGATGGGACAAGAGAATAAGAAAGGGTCCCAGACTCAATTCCAAACTCTACCACTTTCTAAGTGAGCCTGGACAGGTCACATAACCAAACAAAGCCTCAGTTTCTGCATCTGTAAAATGCCTCAGTTTCTGCATCTGTAAAATGGTGCTCATGATACCTAATGCTAAAGACAGTGAAAAGAATTAAATGAGATAAGGCGCATAAAGCCTGGTGCATAGGTCTCAGCCTCGCTTGGTGGCCAAAGATATAAAGAAGTGAGGAGTCCCAAGGGTATCCTCAGCATAATAGCAACAGCTCTCCTTCATAATAACTGAATAAATGCTTGTTATGCATCAGGCACTGTTCTGAGCATTTTCCACCAATTATCTACTTCAACCTCACCCCGGCCTTGGGCAGTATGTACTATCATCACTCCCCTTTTGTAAACGGGAAAACTGAGGCATAAAGAGGTTAGGTCAGCTATCTAAGTTATAAACAAATGAGGCAGAACTTTAGGTAGTCATATGGAAAACTGCCAAAATATACTGTAAATTAAAAAAGCAACGTACGGTGGTGCCTGGGTGGCTCAGTCGATTAAGCGTTTGCCTTCTGCTCAGGTCATGATCCCAGGGTCCTGGGATCAAGCCCTGCATCGGGTGCCCTGCTCATCGGGAAGCCTGCTTCTCCCTCTCCTACTCCCCCTGCCTGTGTTCCCTCTCTCACTGTGTCTCTGTCAAATAAGTAAAATCTTTATTTAAAAAAAAAAAAAAAAGCAAAGGACAGAACACTGAGCTCAGTGTGTTGCCATCTATGTAAAAAGTAGGCAAAAAGTCAACTTAAACACAGGTCCTAGTATATAAAAACATCTCTGGGAGAGTTCCCCTGAAACTACTAATACTGATTAGCCCTGGAGAAGGGAATCTGGATGGCAGGGGTAATATTTTTCACTTTATCTTTTGAGCTTTAAAATTTGTGAACATAGAGGCACCTGGGTGGCTCAGTGGATTAATCATCTGACTCTTGGTTTCAGCTCAGGTCATGATCTCAGGATCATGGGATTGAGCCCCAAGTAGGGCTCTGAACTGAGTGGGGAGTCTGCTTGGGATTCTCTCTCCCCTTCCCCCTTTGCCCCTCCACCCACTCACACATATGCACTCTCTGTCTCTCTCTCAAATTAGTAAAATCTTTGCCTCCATTGGTTAAGTGTCTGCCTTCAGCTCAGGTCACGATCCCAGTGTCCTGGGATCGGGCCCCACATTAGGCTCCCTGCTTAGCAGGGAGTCTGCTTCTCCCTCTCCTACTGGCTTGTGCTATCTCTGTCTCTCTCTCTCTCAAATAAATAAACAAAATCTTTAAAAAAAAATTGTGAACCTATGAATTTATAACCTATTCAAAAATAAAATTAAATTCAGGGTGCCTGGGTGGCTCAGTCAGTTAATTGTCTGACTCTTGGTTCTGCTCAAGTCACAATCCCAGGATTATGGGACTGAGCCCCATGTCAGGCTTCATGCTCGGCACGGAGTCTGCTTCAGATTCTCTCTCCCTCTCCCTCCTGCACTTATCTGCTCTCTCTCAAATAAATAAATAAAACCGTCATAAATAAAATAAAGTTAAATTTCACACACACCCCCACCAAAAGTCCTTCCCTAAGGCACAGGAAGCTAGGAAGAGGCACAGCCTGGGCTCTACCATGCAGTCCGCTCTCGGCTACCAGCCTTTCAAGCTCCAGGACTCGCCTGCTGTCACGGCCCCGCTTGCTGCAGGGCAGCTGTCCTGTTTGCCTCCATCCCTGGAGGGACCAGAAACCCAGGAGGCCCACACCCACTGGCCACCACACACCCGGCACACCTGGCCATGGTACAGCCACACTTCTGCATCCACCCTCCCCTAAGGCAGCCTGCTCACCTGCCGCTCCAGCAGGGACTGCAACACCACGAAAGTGTCCTCTTTCCAGGGCAGCTCCAAGATCTGTCTGCAAGAAGCAGAGGTCCCACTGAGAACAGGCACGTCTGAATATCTATGGCTCCTACCCCCAAGGCAGGGCAAGGCCCTGGAGACAGCCAAGGCTCCCCCAGCCAAAACAGCAAATCATCAGAGCCCCCCACCCACCCAAGGCTGGCGGCCACCCAGTAGCCAGCCCACACTTGGTGCTGGGAAGGCTATGACCCAAGACGCCTGGGGCGGTGGATCACGAAGGATTTGGCATGAGGTGTACCAAGGTTCCCTGAAAAATAGCAGGAGTGGAGAGTGCATTATGAGGACAGAAGGTGAGGGTGACCCAAGGCAGAGGATCATGGCCCATTGAGAGGTCCATGAGGCTTTCCAGAAGGCAGCCTTCCCTGCAGTGCCCAGCCCATGGCAAAGGCCACTCCAGCTGTGCCTCCTAGGCTAGGGAGCCATCCTCTGCTGGAAAGGCAGCGTGTCACATGGGAGCAGTCGCATGCACAGCCTAGAGTCTGTGCCCAGGGTTTATCACTTGCCGGCTATGTGACCTTTGATCCATGCCCCTTAATGACCATGAGGTTCAGGTTTTCTGTCTCTAGGGCAGCCACAGCACCCACCTCACAGCACTGTGTGAGAACTAACCGAAAGAACTAAAAGCACAGAGAAAGGACTCAATCAGAGGTGGCTTTTCAGACCCTCCCCTTCTCCTATAAGAGTCTCCATTTTATAGTTCGCATTAGGGTCAATGGGGTCTTAGCTACTTACTTATTTCTGTGTCTGGATTTTTTTTTTTAAAGATTTTATTTATTTGACAGAGAGAGAAACACAGCAAGAGAGGGAACACAACCAGGGGGAGTGGGAGAGAGAAGCAGGCCTCCTGCCAAGCAGGGAGCCCAATGCAGGGCTCAATTCTGAGACCCTGGGATCATGACCTGAGCCAAAGGCAGATGCTTAACAACTGACCCACCCAGGCACCCTATGTGTCTGGGACTTGACTCCCCAGTTTTAATACCCAAATTGAACACCAATTTAATAACAATTTTTGAGCACTGACTTGAGCCAAGTACTGTGCTGTGGTCACTGACTTGAGCCAAGTACTGTGCTGTGGTCTATGTGCATTACCAAATTTAACATCTAGAAAAATCTTCCCAGGTAAATATTATCCCCATTTCTCATATGAGGAAACAGGCTCAGAGAGATGGAGAAGGCTGCGGGAATCCACACAGTGCAAGGCTGAGATTTGAAATCCTATCCACCTGGCTCCAGAGCCAGAACTCTTAACCACTGGCCAGGCTCCAGCTATGCTGTGAACTGCTCCAGTGGAGACCGCCAGCCTCTTCCCTATGCCCCCAGGGCACCTGGCCCAGAAGACTGGAACCCAGGGCTTGGGAAGGGTCCCAGGATGGCAACTTGCACAAGCATAAGGGGGCTGGGATCGGGGGAGGCACAAGGCAGGCTCGGGCCACAGCAAGAGAGGCATCCGCTGTGCTGCGGCCCCTGCTTCAGGCCCAGGGCCTGCTCCCCAGCCGACTCCAGCTCCAGGAGGGCAGGAACGGGCTGGGCCAGTGCGAGGGGGTGGAGTAGGGGCAGCAGGGAGGGCTGTACGCTCACCCCAGCATCAGAACCTGCGTGTCCGGCGCCAGGGCCTCATCCTTCAGAAGGCAACACAGTAACTCCATTTGAGCTGGACCTGTGTAGGGGACAGCAGAGGGAGGAGGTCTGGGGGCAAAGGGCAGGAGAGGATGGAACAGAATGCCTGGCACATTATATGGGGGCATCATCAGGGAAGGAGGGTATCTTTACTGACTGAATACACAATGGCCAGGGTCGCCTGGAGTGAAGGGTGCTGGGAAACGAGAGGGCAGAGTTACCAGGCCTGGGGCTGGTTCCAGAATTACCTGTTTCTGGGGCCTGGAGCACCGGGGCAAGTAGGGCTCTGCAGACAGGATAGGCATACTTGGCACAGAAGGAGGTCAGGGCCATGATAAGCAGGCGGGAGGCCGAGGAAGTCAGGGAGAGAATCTACAGCCAATGGGGAGGAAAATATTAATCCACTCATTTCTTCTTCCCTTTATTTATTTTTTTTTTTTTAAGATTTTTTTTTTTTAAAGATTTCTTATTTATTTCTTTGTCAGAGAGAGAGAGAGCGCGAGAGAGAGCGAGCACAGGCGGACAGAGGGGCAGGCAGAGGCAGAGGGAGAAGCAGGCTCCCCGCCGAGCAAGGAGCCCGATGTGGGACTCGATCCCAGGACGCTGGGATCATGACCTGAGCCGAAGGCAGCTGCTTAACCAAC
>PISX010005660.1:0-105438 GCA_004024625.1 Mellivora capensis | reverse complement strand
GCTATGATGTTATCTCGGGATTCTGTAGCTAGAAGCAAGGGGAGTTGTACAAACCCACAAAACAGGGACACCTAAACCTAGGATCCTTTCATGTGTATCTGCATGTGTGTGTGTGTGCATTCTTCTTCTTTGGAATCCTGTGTTGCAAACCTGTAGTTCTCCTCATGTGTAGTAATCTCTCCAGTTACGAGGGAAAGAAATTTCTTTTGCTAATAATCCAATATGTCAGAAAGCTTTTTGGGTCTCTTTGCCATAAACCAATTTGTGTTTTTCCGAATTCATGACCTTGTGAGTAATTATTATTGAATTTGGATGTTTTAAACTAATTACCATATATTCCCATTTTTAACTATCTGTGTGGTACATATATTCCCTAACAGTCAGATCTCTGTGCAGTTCATATATTCCCCCAAGGCCATATTTTGGACATTAACATGGCAGCTATCCCATATAGAACTTTCCAAAACTCAAACAAACATAGAAATATACAAATTTTATATTTTATTGCTCTAACTTCTCAGTAAGTTTTTTCATCTATTTCCACATCCTCTCCCCTCAAATCTGTGACAGATAAATAGGAGCTTCCAACCAAAAGACAAAGACCTTCTCTGTCCATTTTAACCTGTGATTGAATTACAGTTGTGTTACCATTTATGCAAAATGACCTCTGCACAGAACTTCAAATATAATACTTTAAGAAAAAAAAATGCCACTGGGTTTCATTTTTCCTTTTTTAAAAATTTTTAAATTTAAATTCCAGTTAATTAACATATAGTGTATTATTAGTTTCAGGGGTAGAATTTAGTGATTCATCAGTTGCATATACCACCCAGTGCTCATTATATCAAGTGCCCTCCTTAATGCCTGTCACCCAGTTACCCCATCCCCTGAACTTCTCTCTAACCACTAATTCTAATCTTTAAAAGTTTCCAAAGTCTCAATTATTGAAATCATCAAAAGGGTCAAATTGCACAGTCATGAAACCATGGCCTTGGTGTGAGGGTAGCTGGATTGTTATTGTTTTTTAACTGGATATGTGTTTCTCTTACATGTTTTTCTCATATTGCTGCTTCACGTGGCTTGATTTTCAAAATCATAGTTGGTCTTCTTCAAACCCAGACCACTCATCTTCCAGTGAAAAGCTTTTTAGAGGTGGAAATAATAGTGCTAGCAGTACAGTTCGACTACCCCGATGAGTTCTCTATGCATCACCTTGATTACTTAATCACACTAGTGGTTCTCTGAGTGTGACCTAGAGATATCGTGGGTCTGGTGCATCTCTTTTGAAGGTCTTTACAGTCAAAACTATTTTCCTAATCACAATAAGGTATTATTTGTCTTTTTAAATTCTCATGTTCTTAAGAGTAAACAGTGTAGTTTTCTAAAGGACATGGTAGTACCAGGGGCACAACAGATTGAATTCAGAAGCAGGTAGGAGAATCCAGCTATGTTTTATTAAGGAAGACATTAAAGGCATTTGGAAAATTGGAAAACAGTGTCACTCCTCAATAATTTTATTTCTGTTTTAGAAGATATGAGTTACTTTCATAAATACATATAATGCATGGTAACATGTGGTGTGTTTATTATTATTTTAATGAATTAGAAATATGTTTTTTAAATTCTGTTTTAATTTTTAACATGATAAATATGGATAGATAAAATTCATAGAAACAAAAGCTCTTTGAGGTCCTTAGTAATTTTTAAGTGGTACTGAGTCTAAAGAGTTTGAGAACCACTGATCCAGAACAATTTAAATAATTTCTTGTAAAGGAAGCCAGAAAACGAATCTAATTAACTTTGCTCTTTAAGGAAATCTTGTTCGTGAAGCAGCCAGAACAATGACATCTGAAAAGACTATTCCTATGCTCCCACAGCATGACCTCTCTCCCCACTCCCCCACCCAGTACTTTGTGAGTCCTTGTAAACTGTCTTTGCCCTTTTTTTCCTAAACCCCATACTTGTGAGTAACTTACCTTCACTTCAGTTCCTTGCTCTTAGAAAAAATGTGGTAATTCCTTTGTATTCATACACAATCACAGTCACACACACACACACACACTTACAAACATTTTGTATTCTCTACTTGTAACTTTCCTGATCACTTAGCATTGTACTCATTCCTTGTATCACTGGAGAAAATAAGGCGCGATTCAGGGAAACCTCTACTAAACAGCACACAGAGGAAGAGAGATTTGGAAAGTCCTTTTAGTTTTGCCATTTGTACCGCTCTGTTGATTCACACCGACTGTGGACTTGCAGAAGGGCTGATTTTATTTCTCTGTGGCCCAACAATAACAGCCTGGTCGCCTCCTCTGCCCTCCCTCTCAGAACCTGGAAAAGAACAATACAGCATTCTGGAGGTTTCAGGTAGCAGGCAGGAGCTGGCCAGCATACTTGACACCTGAGTCCTCTAGTGATGGATACAGTAACTCTTCTTTTGGAGATGGCCAACTCACTGGTGCCTGGAGACATATGGTGACTTCTTCCCTGCCAAAGAAACCAAGCCTGTGTGCCAGGGACTTAGCCAACCAGTGCTGGCTCTCAGGCCTTCCTTCCCATGGGATGATAAATGAGCACCCCCTGGCATTGTTGCTTGTTTGGGGTCTAGCAGCACTTTCTGAGCTCCCGGGTATCAAAGTGTCAGGCACACCAAAAGGAGAGAATTTGATCAATTGATAGGAGAGACATGATAGAGAGAGCAGCATCCTTCTCTGATCTCTTTGCTGATAGGGAATGCAACACAGTGGCACCCACATTCTACTCCAGCAAGTCAGTCCCATACACAGCTCAGGAAAGGCCCTGCAAAAGCAGAGCCTGCTGCTCTCAAGTTCAGGGACTTCAAGTTTCATTCTCTGTGCCAGCTGGGGTCGTTTTTCTCAAGAGTTCCAGAGGATGCTTGGTATCCCTTCCTTACCCCCACTTCTTTAAGTTTTCTTCGTTGTTTAATCAAGAAAAATTAAAATCTATATATTTTTTTAAATTCAAACAGGTACAGAAAAAAGTTATAAAATGACTGTTGGTTTCTCATATTCCAGTACCCAAATTTATTTCTTTATCCCTGGTAACCACAACTATTACTTTTTCTGTACCACTTACTAATCTTGTGTTTGTGTCTCCACAGCACAGTGATTACCAATTAACAGTGCAAGATTTGGAGTCACACTGCCTGGTTTGGACTCTTGCCTCCCCCATTTACTAGGACCATGGGCAATTTACCTTCACTTTCTGACTCACAGAGGGCCTATTAATAGTACCTATTTTTTAGAGTTGTTTAAGTATGTAAAGTACTTAAAATAGTACCTGGCACATAGTCATAATTAAATAAGTGCTGGAGTTTATTATTAGTAGTAGTATGTTTATCATTTATGTAGACCCTTTGAACATTTACACAGATGTACTAAAGATGATGTTTTTTAACTTTGCTTTTTTTTTCATCAAATGAAATAACAAGATCTTTCCATGTAAACACAGATCTATCTCATTCTTTTTTAATAACTACATATTATTAGAATATTACTGTGTGAATATACCTTTTAAAACCTAACGAGACTCCTGTTGACTAGCATTTGGGTGTTTCCAGTTTTTTTCTATTACAATGTTTGGAAAATGTTTGTTAATGTTTCTCATCTCAGTGGTAAATTCCTAGCAGTGGGGTCATAAAATAATAAGAAGTGGGATCAAAAAATAAATACATTTTTAAATCACTTTTTGCTTTTAGCATTTAAAATTTTGATCTATTTGGAATTTATTTTGATAAGCTGTGAGGTAGGGATCCAGTCTTGTTTTCTTCCAGATTGACGACCAGTGTTCAAATACTGTTTATTAAATAGAAAAATAGAAGTCTCACTGAATTGAAAGCTTATTTGTTATACATTAAATTCTGGATTTGTTTTTAATATTTATTCCGTTTCAGTGATCTGTATTGCTATTCTTGTATACCATTTTCATCAAATGGTAAACACATTGAAGATTTTTATGGATTTTGCCAATGTATCTTATGGAAATGATGGATCAATGTGTAATTCTCATTTTCCCACACATACTCTACTGGTTATTATCAATCATTTTAAATTATTTTTGTCAACCTGCTAGCTGTAAAATATCTTGGCTTTCTTATTTTAATATTTTAATTCAAAATTTAATTCAAAAGTAAAGTTGAACAAATTTTCTTTTTGGGGGGATTTTATTTAAATTCAAGTTTGTTAACATATAGTGTATTATTAGTTTCGTGGGTAGAATTTAGTGATTCATCAGTTGCGTATAACACCCAGTGCTCATTACATCATGTGCCCTCCTCGATGCCCATCGCCCAGTTACTCCCTCCCCATCCCACCTCCCCTCTAGTAGCTTTGTTTTTTTCTATAGTTAAGAGTCTCTTATGGTTTGCCTCCCTCTCTGTTTTTATCTTATTTTATTTTTCCTTCCCTTCCCCTGTATTCATCAATTTTGTTTCTTAAATTCCACATATAAGTGAAATCATATGGTATTTGTCTTTCTCTGACTAATTTCACTTAACTCAATACTTTCTAGCTCCATCCACATTGTTGCAAATGGCAAGATTTCATTCCTTTTGATAGCTGAGTAATATTCCATTGTATATATAGATTATACACACACACACACACACACACACACACACCCCACATCCTCTTTGTCCATTCATCAGTTGATGCACATTTGGGCTCTTTCCATAGCTGGGCTGTTGTTGACAATGCTGCTATAAACATCAGAGTGCATGTGCCCCTTCCGATCTGTATATCTAGTATGAATATTTGGGTGAGTACCTAGTGCAATTTCTGGGTCTAGGGTACGTAGTTCTATTTTTAACTTTTTGAGAAACCTCCATACTGTTTTCCAGAGTGGCTGCACTAGTTTGCTCTCCCACCAATAGTGTAAGAGGGTTCCCCTTTCTCCACAGCCTCATCAACATCTGTCGTTTTTTGTGTTGTTAATTTTAGCCACTCTTACAGGTGTAAGATGTTATATCATTGTGGTTTTGATTTGTATCTCCGTGATGATGAGTGATGTTGAGCATCTTTTAATGTGTCTGTTGAATAAATTTTCACATAATTATTTGCCATTTGTGTCTCGGTTTCTATAGATCATTAGTATTTTCCATATGTTCTTTCTACTTCAAGTAAATTTCTGGTCAATAATCTGTGTTTTAGAATTTTTTAAAATTCTATCTTGTAAATTCATTTTTTATATTTTTGTTTTTTATTGTTTATTCCATTGATAGGGTCAGATTTGGATCCCTGCTTATAAAGATTATGTGCACCTATGGGTTGCCTGGGTGGCTCAGTTGCTTGAGCATCTGACTCTTGGTTTTGGCTCAGGTCATGATCTCGGGATTCTGAGATTGAGCCCTGCATTGGGCTCTGATCTCAGCGGGGAGTCTGGTTGAGATTCCCTCCCTCTGCCTCTTCCCCTCCCCCCACTCTTTCTCACAAATAAATAAATCTTTAAAGAAATTAAGATGCTTGCACTATAATATACACACAAGTAGACACATCTCTTGCATATTGTCTTCTAGATCTTGTGAATTTATTTTTATGTGTACAAATTTTTAAAGAACTGAAATTTATTTTTGTGTATGACCTCACAAGACTCCACAAGTATTTTATTAATATTTCAAATGTCTGTCCTGTTCTCAGTGTTATTTATTGACTATTTTATCTTTTCAACACCGTGAATTCCAGAATCATCCAATCTTCAAATCCACATGTTTATATGATCTACTCTAGCATCAAAATATATTAATTATGATAGCTTCATGATATGGTTAACACATGGTTTGGTTGATAAACCTTTTTTCTCTAATTCTACAAATTTTGGTTACTACCCTTGCACGTTGGAATTTTCCAGATGAAATTCAGTATCATTTTTTAAAAATTTTCCTTAGCAGAAAAAACATACATCAAACTGTGAATAATTTAAATAAATCAAATTGGATAGGTTGGGTAATAAGGTTATTAAAATAAATGATCCCTATAAATTATAAGCAGAAAAAAAAATATTTCAGTGATTGAATAACATCAGAGACTTGCTATGTTCCTGATCTATGAATGATTTATAACCTGCTCTGTGATTTTATATTTTTTTCCTTTGTATAAGACTCCCCCTTGATTGCAATGTTTCCCATTTCTGATGCGGTTTTGGGTATAGGCTTTCAGTAATGTCCATATTTGTAGACTTATGAATGAACTTACTGATAAAAGATCTAGTCAGAACATGTCTATTTCTCAAAACCTACAAGAGCTCCCAGCTTGCAGTGCAGTCCAGATCCCTACAATGGCCAATAGACCCAATGTGTTCAGTGCTGGTTTTCTCTCTATACCCATCTTCTTTTACTTTCTCTCTTACTCCACACCAACCACATGGTCTGCCTGCTATTTTTAAATACACGAATCCTCTCCCACTTGGAGGACTTTGCACATGGCTTGCATCCCCACTTCCACAGGCCACACAGCTTTAAATGAGCCTTCCCTTACCACCCCATCCAGTGCTGCTCTTTGAAAGAGCACCCTTTTATACAACTTTTAAGGTCCTCATAATACATGATAAATTGTCTGTCTCCTTCACTAGATCCCCTTTATAATCAGGGACTTTTGTCTATATTTTCACTGCTATCTCCCCAAGACCTAGAATAGCACTTGTTATTTAATAGACCTTCAATAAATGTTTTCTGATTGAGTGAATGGATAAATGAATCTTTTCAAAATTCAGTATCTCTATCCAAGGCATGATATAGTTTAACATATGAGTTTTCTCTCATGTCCTTTATATACACATAATTTACATTAAAAATTCATAATTCCTATTTTTATAGGATAAAGAAACATGTTCTTCCAATCTATTTTTTAATTGGATATTGTTTGCTTATAGGAAGGCTATTGACCATTTTTAAAATATTTTATTTATTTATTTGTCAGAGAGAGAGAGAGAGCACATGCATGTCAGGCAGAGGGAAAAGCAGGCTCCCTGCTGAGCAAGGAGCCCGGTGCAGGACTAGCTCCCAGGACCATGGGATCATGATCTGAGCGGAAGGCAGACACTTAACTGACTGAGTCACCCAGGCATCCTGGCTATTGATTTTTTATTTTAATTTTGTAACTAGCTTCTTATTAAATGATATCATTCTAATAATTTTTAATTGATTCTCTTCAGTTTTCTAGGTATTCAATAATATAGTAGGCACATAATGATAATTTTTTCATCTGCATTACAATTATATCTGCTTTATAGGTGTTCCCGAATTGCACTGTCTAGTTTTCACAAGCAAGAATAAATATAGTAGTCATAGAGGGCATCTCTCTCAATCTTTAATGAAGAATGCTTCTAGTGTTTCACCATTAACATGGTGAGGGCTTTTCATTGCACATATTTACACATGCATGTGAAGAGACACAGATGTCACAGAAGTACCCACTGAATTCTATGTCAGTGCTTCTTTTTGTCAAGTTAGCAGTGGATGTTGAATTTTATTAAATTATGTTTTGATGTATTTGAAATAAATATGCCTTTCTCTTTTAATCTATTTATGATTAATTATATGGTTAATAATGGACCATCTTTGCATTCCTGAGAAAAACCTATTAGGTTACATTGTAGTTTTCTTTGAAGGTGCTACTGAATTTTATTTGTTAATGTTTTTAAAATCCTTGATTTCATATTTATAAATGAGATTTATCCATAGAGCATATTTTCTCCACCATTTGTTGAATTTTCTATTTCAAATGTATCAATCATCTTTATATTATATAGTCATTGATTTCTAAAATGGTTTTAATATTTTTTCTGTGTTCTTTCATTGATACAAAACATTTTTCTTTAGTTACTAATTTTCAATGGTGTCAATTTAATTCTTGATATATATTTTTTAAAGATTTTATTCATTTATTTGACAGAGAGAGAGAGCATAAGCAGGGGGAGAGGCAGGCAGAGGGAGAGGGAGAAGCAGACTCCTTGATGAGCGGGGAGCCTGATGTGGGGCTCGATCTCAGGACCCCGGAATCGTGACCTGAGCCAAAGACAGCTGCTTAATTGACTGAGTCACCCAGGAGCCCCTAACTCTTGATATTTCTATAATTTTATTATTTGGTCATTGTTTTATTTTGATCCTGAATTTGTTTCCTTAGCTTCGAAGTTGTGTTCTATTGTTTCAGTGTGTTCCTCTTGATGTTTTTTCTTTAAAACTTTTGTCCTGTCTAAGTTTTAAACACACACACACACACACACTGCAAGAAATTTCCTTCCATTTCCTGGTTTATATCATCTTACAGAATGTAAGCATTATCTGTCTTATGCATGTTCTTCCTTCACTGCATGCTTACTGTAGTGGAGTTTTTGCATAGTTACCATCGGGGGTGTGCTGGAGTGGATTCATGAGTGTCAAATGTTTATATCTCTTACCGACTTCACGTTCACTGATATCACTTTGGTAGGTTGAGATCGGCTATGGTGGGAGTACTTACTGTCTGGCAATTGGCAAATGCTACAAATTGTTGCATGCCTTCTGCCACCCCCAGTTTGGTATACATTTATCAGCATAAGCCTGGTTACCATAATACTGATACCATGTAACCAGTTGCCATAATATCTCTTTTCCGTGCATTTATGTTATGAGCAAGTCCGTAAAGTATATTAGATCGTTGTCCTGATAGTGTTCAGATGAATTCTCCTTGACATTTGTCAGCTTGACTTGGCCTTCCTCCTTAGAGCTTCAGTTAGAGTCAGGATGGTGTGTAAACTTTTCTTCTTTTCCCCAAGTGCTTGGAGGGAGTAAGGGAAGGCTGTACATTTCTATCTTAATAAGCTAGTGTGTTCGGAGGGCCTGATTTCTGCCTTCAACAGTTTGGTTAAGGGGTGTGTTCTAGAGTTCACTTCACCTGGCCCAGGCTATTTCTCCGTCCTGTTTGGGGGACCTTCAGGTATAGAAATCCTCCTCCCATGCCTATTCAGAACACATCCCCAGAGTGTTACATAACCTGGTCCCAGTTTTCCCTTCCCTTGCCTCACCCACAGCTCTTAGGCAACTGTCCTCTTCCCCTCCCAGCAAGTCAGGGGCAAAATGAATAAAACCCTGTAGCTGTGGACCCCAGCTTCTTGTTTAGAAATAGAAGAAACCATTCTTTATTGGCTTCTCTGTTTGCCTTTTCTACTTAGGGCATCTCACTCCCTTAGGACTCACTCTCTGAATTTTTGTTTCTTTTCTCTTTTGTCTTCCATTCAGCTAAGTGCGTGTTTACCCTTGGAGATTACTGCTCAAAGTGACTCTAATTCTCTAAGGAGAAGTCTTGCCTGGCTCTTTCTTTACTGAGGTGTTAAAGAGGGGCTTCTGATTTCAGAGTCTTCCTTGTTCTTGCTCACTTCCTGCCAAAGACCTATGTACTTCCCCTTGTCTAAATCTCCCTCAGTTGGGGAATATTCATAAAAGTTTATTCTGGAGTCTCCATTTCTTTTTCCCTGGACTGATTCTGAGGATCATAGTCAAGAGGCACAGCAGTTTCCCAAATTGGTTGTCTTTCTCTTTACTAATTCAAAACTTTTCAAAGATTATGATCGAAAAGTATACTTTTTTATGAAAAGCATATATATATACACATATATATATATTTTTTTTCCCTGCAGGGTTGTGCCTGTTTGGTGCTGTATACTTGTTTTGAATTCATTTTGTGAGATTTTAGCAAGTAAATGCTGTATGATCTTTTTATAGACTATATTTCCTGAAATCTTCTACTCCTGGCCCATTTTTTTTTATAACACTGGTCAAAGAAAAATGAAGATATGAGATCAATAACGTCACTGGGTGTGTAATATAGAGTTTGACGAGTGTTTTTGTGACCTTTCTCCATTTACTCAAATAGGGCTGATTCAAGTGGAAGAAGAAACGTGTCTTCAGGTTCAATGCATTCTGACTGTTTTAAGTTCACAAAAGCCTTTCAATTTGGATTGGGGTGGTTTTATGGGGGAACCAATAGAATAGTTCACTGACTGTGTATAGTGTATTGGGAATTGCATTTCCTTATTTCCGACAGTATGAAAAGCTACCAATCTGGATATGCACACTTCTAGGTATGGTAGTAGTAATTCTTGTCTACTACTAGTAGTACTAATTGCTAGAATTATTATCTAGTAGTAATTAGAATTACTACCGAGTAGTAATTCTACTACTACCATACCTGGAAGTGTGCGTATTTAGATCAGGTGATTTTTATCTGTGGAAAGTACAATTGTGTATTTACAAGAGGTAACTGAACATTTGAGACAGTTCTACCTATTTCAATCTCTTGAGCAAGTTTTCTACTTCTTTGAGGGAACAGAAACCTAAAGATGCTAGTTCTTTCCCTATCAAGGCAGGCCAGACCTATAAAAATTGCCCTAAACCATTTTTGGTACCTGGTGAAATTATGTAGAACAGACAAATTCTGCAACAATAGAAACTTTGTACTTCCCCCAAGCTTTCTGCATCATACTGCAAGAGAATAAATGCTAAGCCAAGGAATCTGGAATTAGTCCATCAATACTGAGAAGTTTGATCAACATGTATTGGAGCCTACTTTTGGTCAAGCTCTTTACACATTTTTGTCTCATTTCATCATCATCACAATTTCAAGATGCAGATACTGTGGTTGGTGTTTGTCAAGGGTGAAATGGAGTCTCAGAGAAGTGGCTAGTACTTATTGCAGATCACAGGGCTCGTAGGGCTGGATACAGACTTTTAATCCATGGCTCTCTGAATACTTCTGGTTATTCCTTAATACATCCCCAAGGACTCAAGCATCCTCTGTCCTGGGAAACTGCAGTTACTCTTAAGAATAGATTACTTAGTACTTGTCTGTGTGGCCACCCTGAGTCAGACTTAAGGCCACTCTAGTTGCTTGGACTTGTTCATTAAGCACTGCCTGGAGGCTATAAGAGGGATAAAAAGCAGTCAACAATAGTTAATTTTAACGACAAGGCACAAGGACAGTTGACTTTATCACCCTGTTTTATAAACTCATTGAATCTCTGCAAAGGCTGACAAACGGACGAGACAGACATTTAGTACCTTTTATCAATGTCTGAAGCACATAATGTCATTGAAGTCCACACTAGAATCACATATGACTGTTTGGATCAAGTACCAATCTTAAGAAATAGGTGTGAAAAGGAAAGAAACAGAACACAACAAACCCTTCAGTCTGTTGTTTTATCTCTTACAGCTCTCCATCCGATATAGCCAATTTTGTTCATGACATTTACTGCTCTTCATAAAATGAATTATTCATATGTTGGCCAAATTAAAGTAATTTGAGTCTATTGGTAACAAAGAAGAAAGTAAGTTGCGTCCATAATGAAGATATGTACACATACCATGTACTTGGAACAAAGGGCATGAGATGAAAAGAAGGCTTCACTGCTCTTCAGGCTCACATCTAGATGTAAAAATAGAGTATTTTGTTGTTTTAAGAGAAACGATTTTTATCTTACCTCCTCTTTCTCAAAGGATAACGCTCTGTGTGTGACAAAAAGAAAAAGAAAAATATCAGTACTCTCTCTGAGAGCGGTTTGCCACTAAAAGTTGTCTTTCAATTACTTGATTAAAGAAACATGGAGGAAGAGCCAGATGTTGAATCTTGAATACATAATGGAGAATCCCGTTGCTCCCTCCAGTCAGAGAGCAAAACTGAGCCAGATTTAAAGCCTGTGGGAAAGAGCCAGGGGGGTCAAGGCACAGGGAGGTCTGGCCCAGAGAGCCTGGATGATGATGACAGGATGGAGGAAATATCTGCACAGAACAGATACACCCTAAACAGTCATCATACATTTAGCATCTCTATTTGGGATGACCTCTTATTAAAACACTCAGGCTCTCTGGGGAAGTTCATAGACTCAGGAGAGATATTGCTTTGTTCTAGACCAAAGTCTGAACTGTTACTTGAGGGTCATTGGGAATACATTACAAGGACATCATCTGTTCCACCTTTTTCATAATTTCCCCTGTACTCAATGTTGACCAGGATAAAGGAGGATAATGACTACATAGAGAAGGGAGCAGCTAGATATTACCTTGCTTATTTGATGGATACAAACAAAAGTTTCAGATATTTCTGGCCAAAAAACATGTCTTCCAACCAAAATTTCCAAATTTGTTGCCCTGCAATGTCAATTTATTAATATTCACTTCTCCAAGTTCATATGTAGATCCATAAGGACTTAGACTGTTAAGATTAGATGTAAAAAAAAAAAAAGTCTCCGAAGTGCAAACATTTTTTTCTCCTATCCTTTGGGTGAGAGGGAAAAAAATATTTTCCTTCAAGTATTTAAGATTATAGTCAGTTGCCATGAGCCAGTTGCAATGGCTTGGGCCAAGCACTGACCAGAATGAGATTTTTGGTGCCCAAAATACTTGATTCTTCTTGAGTCCAAAGACATTATTACAATCTTGGATTCTGATAAAAGTTCACCTGGCGATATTTTGAGAACATCGATTTCTGGTGATCCACTGGCCTCTATGAAGACAGCATTAGTCTGTGGAAAGTCAGACTCTTTGCAGTGAAAACATAATCACTCTCTTCATTTGGTCATAGATAGAACAGATTACCAGATATCAATTTCCAAAGTTCACCTCATTTGTAGACAGGCCTGAATTTCATTGGACTATTCTGTTGAGGCCAACGACCAGAGAGAAAATTATTTCAATCTCCTAAAAACAAACAAACAAACAAACAGTCCCTGTGATGACAAGAAAATATATAAGAAGCGTTGTCTCTCAAGCCTAGCCTAACATTTGTAGAAAAGATTTGGAAATTTTAAAAGTAACCTTATTCAGATTCATAATGGTTTGAAATCCTTGAATGATCTTTAGTATGTACAAAGGAAAAAAATAAAGGTGAGATGATAAAAACTTCAGGAGGCAATCGAAGTACCTTGAGTTGATAATAGAGTTATTACTATTAGAATTACTATTAGAATTTGAGATATCAAATGTGAAGCAAATGCACCATCAAGGGATAAATATCCAGCTCTCATGCAATTGTCCCCAAAATTAAGAGAGATTGGCTTATCTGTAAACAAAGAAACCATGATGACTGAATAGCTTTTCTTGTTTTGTTTTTCTTTTAAAAAATTACTGAGCTACATTTACTATAACTTTGACTTATGGAAAGGAGAACCACCTTGATTGTGCCTCAAAATGCTTTTTGGACGCCTTCCTCACTCTCTTTTTATTTCTATACATTTGGCATTAATCATGCTTAAGGGTTTGGATGAGGCAGGAACCCAGAAGAGAGGCTAAGCTGTATCACTCAATAAAACATTCCCTATTCAGCTTGATGCATGGCCCTCTGAATCTTGGTGGAGTCATTCTTAGAAAAGCAAGGTCCATCTGCCCTGGGATAGCAGTAGCCACAGAAGAGACAAGATGGAGACCTTCGAATACTGGACCACTTGGGCAAACTCCCTTGATTGGGAAAAAACAGCTCAACCTTTAAAATTGGCCTGAGGAACAGCAGATCCCCAGTGCATTCTTCGAAGTGCTTTCCACCTTTAATTTAGATATTTCAAGGGAAATTTAATCCATATGTTTTGGATTCATTTGGACTTAACTCATAAATATGCTTCATCAAGGACTGCCAAGCTCTGCATTCACTAGAATCAAGTAGTTTCATGGGACAATAGTGCAGACGGAGGAAATTTGATATCCAAGAGTCCATCACCCAAACAAGGAAAAGAAACCTTCAGGTTCAAACCACTGTCTATAAATTATCTTAGAGCAGTAATTTACCCTGCACCACTGTCATGGTAAAATAAGCCACTTATGACTGTGTGGGGTGCATACAAATGCACACACAATAGATATATGTCCTTTCCCAGAGAAATATCACAACACATGGTCTTTCTTGTCAGCAGTTCCGGAAAAGTTAACAACTCTAAGAAGGAAATAGAGATTTCTACTTATTCTAGCAGCTTTTAAAAACCATATAGACTCTTCTCTGTCTCTCACTTTCTGGCTCTTGTTCTCTGTCTCTTTGTCTCTGTCACATACACAAGACCGCTGCTGGGACTTTGTCAGGTCACGGCCTGCGAATCCCTTTTCCTTCTGTGTATCTCCAGTTGGCTAGACAATTTTGACCAACTTGACTTTCTTCAGTTTGTATTGTAGAACATCATTTGCTCAATATAAAATGATGTTACATTACTGAATGGGCTTTTTCCCAAACTAAATCTCCCTCCTCTGAGATTATTTTTTGCCTGCCTAGGGGCCTGTGGCCTACAGGTTAAGGATCCCCATGTGTTCACTGCTTAGAATAATGCAAAGGACAGTGGCTCAATGAGAATAGTGTTATAGGCCCTCCCCATCATTTATTAATTTATTTTTACTTAAATGTTATAAATTCAAAATTAACAGTTTCTATATATTTTAAACAAATGCTGTCTTTCAGGGAAGCGTGTGCTTTTAATATTCTCTGTCTTAACATCCGTGTTGAGGGGTTTTCAGAGGAAAGGTAATTCATGGCCCATTTCCAAATCAGACCAAATTTCTTGTGCCAATGGCACCTAATACCTCAAGGGATCTGTGGGCATCTAATCACCAAATTCATTGAGGGCATCAGAGACACCTCTGGCATGGTTGCCATCTTCACATTCTCCTATTAGAGAAAGTGAGAGGGGAGGGAGTCGTGCAGGGTGGTGTGTCAGTTGGGATTCTGGAATTCACGCACACTGAATTCTCAACTTTCAGTGGGGATGGAGGGTACTGTTGCCTTGGACAAAGCCCAGCCGTGCAGGGTTAAGATGGCTTGAGCTAATGGTATCAGTAGGCCATATTCCCTTAGCATTTCTCACCTGAGAGAGCGCAGTAACAATTATGATGTCTGTTGGTTTGAAAGTGTGATGAAAAAGATGAATAATGGTCAGATTGGGCAACTAGAAAATAATGTAAGACATATGTGCCTACCTTGTAAACGACACAGCATTTTAGCCCAAATACCCAGAGATTTTTTACTTCTGCAAAACAACAACATTATGTTTTCATCCCTTCATAGGAGAGGACTATACATCTTCTATTTCAAGACAGAGTAAGACAAGTCCAAAAAGGCATAGAATCAACTCCGATTGTTCCTCTTTTCTGCAGGAGGAGCATGGTATCAAGGGATACTCCTTTTCCTCCATTATGCACTTTTACAGAAAGAAATGCTACCAGTGAATTTTTGTGGGGCCAACGTGGTAACTGCACTTTGCCCACAAACCTAAATTCATCCTGGTGGAAGTGGCGATTGGTTAAGGTATAACAAGCCTTCGGGAAAAGAAAAGCAGAGACAATAGATGAAAGGGAGAAGAGAAAGCAAGTAAGTAAAGAATATTTACTGGTTTCCAAGGAGCTGACAACCACCAAATCCCTCTTTTGGTTTCAGTGCAAGACAAATAGATTCACAAGGAAGGAATTATACTTCTTAGCACTGCACTGAGGCAGTCTTAGCCTAAGCAGCCAAACCCTGCTCAGAAGTTTGGCAAACCTACTTGGGCTACTCCACCAGCCCTCTCCACCTCCTTCTCCACCCAGAGCCTCCAGGCATCAAACTGCTTCTGAGCAGCTGACCTCAGCCCTACCCTCAGCCACACAAAGTAACATTCTCCCCATTGCCATGTCACTTCACCAGTGTGGATGTCATCATCTCTGGTGATCACACTCCTATTTCTTTGAAAGGATAGTTTTAACTTCGATATACTCCTCTTTCTGCCAGATTGATTTATTGGTTGATGGTGGGAGTAAGTGCTTGGTCTACCAAGAAAGCCTTTTTGGCTTCTAAATCTTAATTTCTAATTTTTGCAGCATTTCTGTAAGGTGGATAACATATTTTTCTCTGACTTTTCTATGTTTTAAATATGACTGGAAGTTATTTCCATTCAGCCTTGAGTAAGCTTTCCTTTTTAATCCTCAGAAATGCCCTAGGGGCACCTGGGTGGCTCAGTGGGTTAAAGCCTCTGCTTTTGGCTCAGGTCATGATCCCAGGGTCCTGGGATGGAGCCCCGCATCAGGCTCTCTGCTCATCGGGAAGCCTGCTTCCTCCTCTCTCTCTCTCTCTGCCTGCTTCTCTGCCTACTTGTGATCTCCCTCTATCAAATAAATAAATAAAATCTTAAAAAAAAAAAAAAGAAATGCCCTAAATGGTTAACTGGAGTGGGAGCCCCTTAAATTGTCTGTCCCCAGAGAGAAGCTCTTATTGCTTGCTATAAAGTACAGTCTAGGCTGCGAAGCACTCCCTTTAGTGTCTGTTCTCTTTCCCTTTTGAGACTTACCAAAAAAGTGGGGCTTTCACAGAGAATGGTGGAGGCAGGCAAAGTAGTGGCAGAAGGAAAAAGGTCTGGGATTACTTAGCTCAGAAAAGAACAGGAAAGCTGCAACCTACTGCCTCAGCAAGGACATCAGTACCATGAATCAGGAACCATGATGGGAAGAATTTCATGAGAACCAGTGTAACCCTCTTCTGGTTTTATGCCCCTCGTGCCTATATTGGGATCAGCAATTGAATCCTTGTCCTGAAGAGGACACCAGCACTTGTCTATGGGAGCAGCAGAGTGGAGAAGCCAAGGAGACCGTACTCACCTCCAGAACCTGTGTGGTGAGCAGTAGCACCCAAGGACCTACTCACTGTGGGCACCTTCTTAGGGAAAATGCCAAGCAAGCCCTGAGCCAGAGGAACACCACAGGCTAAAATAAGACTGAGCTCTGGGGGTTTAGGACCCATAGTTTCATAACATGACTGGTGGAGAGTAGCTACCACACTAAAAGGAGGTGAAAGCCCAGTAGCTTGGGGAGAATAGAGAAACGGCATGGTCAGAAGATAGCCAGCTAGTTACTTCTTATCTCCAATCCTGGAAGGTTTCAAGCCATGAAGGGTAGATAGCAGACAGTAAATGTCTATATCTATCTGGAATCCATCCTTGTTCTTTTGGTAATAGCACTTTAATAATATTCCCTGTGGAAGCCCTCTCCTACTCTTGGTCTGCCCCACCCCAGCCTCAGTGTAGACAAGTTTCCTGAGCCTCAGTCAATCAGCTCTGCTTGGGCACTGGGATTGGTACAAGGCTTGAGCATGTGAGCACTTTGGGACCAAAGAGAAAACTGCTTAGGACTCTGTTGGAGCTGTTGGCAAAGAGATGCTCCATTACCCCTGTACTTACATGTGGGATGATGGAAGTCTGAAGTTTCAGAGATGAGTAAAGGCAAAGCTGCTTTCATGACACCCATTGGGTTCCTGCCTCAACGCTGCTCCTGGACTTTTCAGTTAAGTGATCAGATATATTTCCTATTCTGTTCCATCGCTTGCATCTAGAGATCTTGACTAATATAGAATAACATCAAGTTTTTTTAAAAGGTGGGGGAGGGACTTAACCCACAAAGTGTAAAACTTAAAAAATGAGCAAGCAGGTTAATTTAAGTAGGATAAGAGTCCATATAGGAGAGTAATGAGAAAACCATATGATCATCTCAATAGATGTTGAAATGCACTGGACAGACTCCAACACCATATGTGATGTTTTTAAATAAAAGATTTAAGTAGGAATGGATGGCTATTTCCTTATCATAATCAGGAACATCTATTTTAAACATCATACTTAGTGATGAAATAGTAAAGGCATTCTAATTAAAATTAGCCGCAAAACTGGGTAGGCAAGCAGAGAGGTAGGTAGACCAATAATTTATAGATTTGATACTTGCACGGATTCCAGAAACAATTTTATTTCTTCATTTGTTCTTGGAACTTGACCAAATGGTTCTAAAGTTCAAAATCAGATGAGAACCGCTAAAAGACATTAAGATAGATTTTAGTACAGCAACAATGCAAGTGGTCTATTACTGGTATAAAACTTGATGAATCAGTGGAATTGTTCAATAAATGTAGTTTATAAAATTGATGATTTTCCTGAGTCTCAATCAATCAGCTCTGCAAGAAATGAAGTGAATTTTTATTTGTTAAAAATTTAACATTTTAAAATTTGTTAAAAATTTAACATTTAATATGTAACTGAGTTTGGCTACAAAGTTTTTAAATTTAAAAGCAATAGAAAAAAGAAAAAAGAAGAAGAAAAAGTAGAGGGATATTACACAGGAAATGAGCAGTAGGTTACCTAGTCTATACATAATACATCTCAGGAAAACATAAAGATAGACATCAAGCTGGGGGAGAAAGCTACAACAAATATCGTAAGCTTAATATTCTTCATGTATTAACCTTTGATCCAATTCAATAATGAAAATACTCATTTACTAAAAGAATCCTAACTAAGGGAGATGGTTTGATCATTCTCAGGACAAGAAAGAAGTTGCAAATTGTCCCCACAGGACACAGGCACTCCTGCAATCTGCTAATGGGAAAGCAAATTCTTTAAACCTTTCCAAAAAGCAATTAGATCATAAGTGTTAAGAACCTTTAAGAGTTCAGACTTTCTGACCCAGTGATTCTGTTCTAGGATGCTCCTGAGGATAAAATCAGAGATATAAACACACCAGAAAGAACAGAATTGTCAGATCAGCTTTATGTAAAACAGCAAAAATTGACCCAACCGAATAAGTAAATTTGAATACAACAATTTTAATTTTTAAAAAACCACAAAGATATTTTCCAACAACTTTTAAAAATTTTAAGATTTTGAACATTATAAAGAATGTTATTTGTTCAATATTGGTAGTGATAGAATTATGGATTATTTGTTTTACTGATAAAAGTTTTTTTGGTTTGTCTGACTTTTTTATTAAAGGAAGGTCAGCAAGGAAAATGAAAGGCAAAATTGTAATTAGTCATTTTATATTGCCTCCTCCTAACATAATTACCTAAAGGTGTCAGGATTTTTTATCTCTTTAATCAAATGATATATTGAATATACATAAACATGTGAATTTTATTGCATACATTTTTACTTTTAATAAATGGAATTTATTAAACATACAGAGAGTTGTACTTTTTCATATTTTATTTAAAGTTTGCCTCAAACTGGAAAAGTTTTTTTCAGGGACATAGTTTGAAATAGGACCACCAAATTTAGTTGGACATGAATTGTTTATGTGGATTACTCTTGTCACCTTAACTCTAATGGGGGTTGACGGGAATCACTTGTCTTCCACTGGTCGCTTAGGCTTAGACAACATCTATGGGGGAACAAATTAAAGATTTGTAACTTTGAAATCAGGTGCTATTCTTATGCATTTAAATCTCTCTCTTATGCTCTTTAGCTCTCTTAACACCTGACACCCTCTTGGACATTCATTCCATTAATATGTATAGGAGTATAGCTATATAGGAGTATAGCTAAGCAAATCATTTTGCCTTTCTAAGCCTGTTTCATCATCTGTAAAATGAGGATTATGTGACACTATCAAGATAAAGCCCCTAAGAGAGTGCTTACTCACAGTAACCACTATGGACATTAGCTTTGTTGACTCTCATGGGCATCCCTGGCTGATGGCAGACCCATATTGCAGGTCACACAAGTAGAGGGGCATGGTGCCAACTCTGTGGCTGGGCCCACTTCCCAGATGGTCTCCTCCCTCTACCTGGGCTGTGTTTTACTTCAGAAGAGCATTACTTGGACATGCCCAGGGCAGAGGCATCCATCCAAGTGGTTCTAATGATGTGCCGCATGGTAGAAATGTATTTCTTTGTAGGCCTTGTGAATCATTTACTGATAGCAATAGTAGGTAAGGGATTCCCACGCTTAATGCAGAGGTATTGTCTATCACTCAAACACAAGGCCTGTGTATGTGAAGACAGTTCACACCCTGGCTTCATGATGGCCTCAAGTTTGGAATAGTCTAAGTTTAGAAGGTCCTGTATTAAACTGATAGTATACTGCCTATCCAAGCCTAGGCCCCCTGCTTAGGGCCCTTTCCTACATGTGGCCTGGGGTTGGGCTTTGATGGGGAGGTGGCTGGTAGACAAAAGGGAGGGCTTTATTGTCTTCTGGTTGACAGTTTTTAAAGAAAGATTTTCCTAACAAGGCTACCTCATATTCCTGGAATAAAGTACCTATATGAAGCTAATCTTTAGGCAGGTGCCATTGTCCATGTTGTGTTTATTTTCCTAGCAGTCTCTTTTTCATACCTCAAACTGAGGCACTGTTTTCAGTTAGAGATAAAACCATTTTCTCTTTAAATACAAATACCCAAGGGGTGGTCAAATGATATACTGTACTCTACCCATTGTTTCTACCTTCCTGAGGATTTCTGAGAGCAGGCTTACTAGGGTGAGCAGTGCTGGTCTCTGGGCAAAAAGAATGGTGAGGCAGCCCACTACTGAGGAGGGAGGCAGGAAGGTGACTTAAATTTTTTTAAATGTATTTTTTTAAAGATATTATTTATTTATTTGACAGACAGAAGGTGACTTAAGACCTTGCTTTCATCCCCGCTTTGGGCAGCACAGGATCCTCAGTGTAGGTCTTTCTGCTTGCACCCCCTCTCTGGGGCCTCTACCCCCTCTTCTCTGTCCCTTTGTGAATCATAGAAGGCCCTAGGGACATTTATACATGCTCACAACTTCCTTAAATGTTATTCTTCCTGGTTAAAGATGAATTTTCTTGTTTCCTTCATAACATAACACAACACACTTGCATATTTTGGTACCTGCCTAGGCTAGAGTTAAGGAAGCAAAAATAAAGAGTTTCCCTGATGCTTTAATCATGTCTGTTTCAGAGGCAAAGTGGGAAGTGTTCTGAGAGTTCCAAATTTTGCCAAGCCCCAGTGATACGTGAAATATTGTAGTAACCTCATACTTTCTATTTTCTCTAAAATTTGTTTAGCCTTTTCCAAATTTACCTGTGTAGGCAATCACCTCATAGCCTGCCCTTCTCCTACCACACCTGAAGCTGGGAAAGGGGAGTGACATCCCAGTGAAGAGGCTGCCTGTCAACCAAGGACAGATAGTGCTAAGTTGTCTCAAAAAAGGTAATTGCAATAGGTACTTTTTGTAGGTACCTGGTTCGAACTTTCTCATGTCCCATCAGTACCTTGATACCAATACAATTGGGGGCTTTTAAATATACCCAGTGGACAGGTAACTTATTCCCTTTTTCAAACTAGGAAACTCTTGGCTACCCATGGTAAACTAAATACTCCTCTCCTTGGAAATCTCAGAATAGGTCTGTGTGATATCAAACACCTATGCTGGGAAAAACAGGGGCAAACAAAGCCATAAGGGACTGCCTTTGAAATGGAGCCTGGGAAACCTTCGACCACATCGAGTGTTTGTTTGCTTTCCTTGTTTCCCTAGGACTCTGCTCACCTGGAGGCAACAGCCTGCACTTTGTCATTTGTTGGGATGAGGAGGCACTTTGGCTGGCTTGTCATCCCCAATGGGAAACTATTTAAAGAGCTCCTATCTTAAGTAACCCTCCGCCCGCCATTCCTTTCACTTGGGGATATGCCAAGGGCTGTGGCTGACTCAGCTTGGGCCCAATTCTGCTGTCATTACTTAAACCCAAAGTTCCTGATTCCCTGGCCTTGGTGGAGAGTTTGACTACATAGAGAGAATAGGGATGGTACCTGGGCTGGGACTAGCTTTGGACGTGTGTTTGAGGCTTTTATTTTCCTCTATGAGTTTTAATTTATGGTATCAAAATTATACTGTATTTTATTAAATACAGTAATAAGATTTAATTTTAATAAGATTAAATACAGTAATAAAATTAAATACTGTAATAAGACAAAACACAGACCTTGCTGCCTGATGTGTTTGGTGTTCCCTGAGCAGCAGGCCCGTGGTTTTCTCTACTCCAGGACTCTGCCATTGTGGTGCTGTGTTGTCTCCCTGTCTCTGCAATCAAGTCATCCTGTAGCTTGGGTTTAAACTCCTGAAGGAATGGTGTAATTAGTCATTGTCTAGTACTAAGTGCCCTGTAGACTAGAGCTTTTCCCCAGCTTGCCAGTTGGCTGACTTCTGTCTGGATGCCTGCCTTTGGCCCTGATGCCCATCCCTGGCCCACAGGTGTGACCAGCTAGGGAAATCACATGAATTCTGATTTGTGCATGGAGAACTACTATGGCTGACGACCTCAGATGAAGTTCTGGATGTGGCAGGTACTTGGCATCATGTTTTGCCCACTTCTGGAGAAGGGCAAGTGGTTGCTAAATAATCAGAGGCAGCAAAAGTTTGGCTTTGGTTCTCCTCTAAGGGTAACTCAAAGGTAAGATGAGGAGCAGTTTTCTAATTCCCCGAAGGGACTCTGAGCAGCTTCGGCATATGGAAGACTCACCACAGAGCTAAGCTTAGCACTCCCAAGGATGTCAGCACCTCAAGGGTGAGTGTGGCTCCTATGAAGGATCAGAGGGAATGAAAGAGGTGACACTGGAGGGGCCAAAGCAGGAGAGGGAGGATCCTGGGTGAGAACTGAAGAGAATTTACTATAAAAATGCCTGGAAACTCTCTGTTGACTCTAAGACTTGGTTATGGGGCCTTTTGGAAAAGACTGGGACCCTGAACTGGCAGGTGCAAGAGGATCCACTAAAACATGTGCTATGATAAGGAAAATAACAAGAAAAAACCCTAAGGAAAGGAGTAAGGAAAGAAAGGGATAAGAATCTCAGCTTTGGAATGTGTAGAAATCAGCAGGCATTTCTGAGATTTCATTCACTCAGGAGTTTAGAAAGATGTCACAAATAATACTCAACCCAAGAGCAATTACTATCATTCTTAGGGCAGTTAAAGAGATCGAAGTGGCTATATATATATATATATATATATAGTCCGTTATTAAACGAAATGAGACTGAGACAAAGTGATAGAAGTTAGACTGATCAGCCAGGGGAACGAGACTGAGACAAGGTGAAAGTTATGCAAAGCTCTATTCTATGCCAAGCATTAGAAGTAAGACTGACCAGCCAGGGCCGTCTCTGAAGAGAGCGACCACCCCCAGCTTACAGGCTCAAAAATCGACTGACTGAGCGGTCAGCGCCGCCTCCGAAGAGAGTGACCCCTCCCCAGCTTACAGACCACCTTTTATAGAGCAAAAGTTTGGCCACACATAGGTGGCCAACGAGATTGTAGTCATGTTGGATCACACGCAGGTGGCCAATTGAATTACAATTTACCCTATAGTAGCTGTGTGACCTAACCTATTACTCTGGTCAGAATTGGTGCTCAAGGTTGGCACCCGAACGGTGGGGTTTACATTCTTTGGTGGCTAGGGAAAAAGTATGTGTGTTTCTTACTGATTGGGTGTCTCCACCTGGCCCGACTCGTCCTTGTATTCTGGGCTCTGTTATCAAGAACTGGCCGACCTGGCCTTGTATTCTGGGCTGTGTTATTAGGAGCTAACTGACCATATTTTACTGGTTTCCCAGACTTGCTTCTAAGTAAGTTTCTCGGGGGGGGGGGGGCAGGGTCAGTTTAAGTTTTACTGCACAAACAACAAAACGGCTTTAACCAAGATGGAGTCGCTCTGGCTACATAGGTCCTAACAATATACACATCATGCCAGGTGGGGAGCCAGCAAGAGTGGAGTCTCAAGGAAAGTGCCATCAAGTGATGATCTGAGGTAAAAATGGTGAGAGTTTGAGATCTAGAATTGGCAGAGAACTCAAGCTGTAAGCTTGTGCCTTGTGTAGCAAATCAAGTTGCCAGCCCAGGTGAAGCAATACCTATTACTTGAGTTGCTGGCTAGCGGTTGTACACTCTAGACATTAACATCTTGATTATGATGGTCAGTCCAACCCACCAAGTCTCATGTCCATCTGTAAAAATACCTGCAAGTGTTTCTTGACTTGAGACCTTATGAAGCTAAACAATTTATTGAAATGGAAGTAGACTATTTTAATATATTAATCAATGCTAATTAATATATAGTATAATCATCACTGATCAAAAAGAGCGGCTCTGCAGTAAACTTGCAGTTCTTTCTTGTTTAGAAGCTGTTGGGAACTCATAGGCTGGGAATGATCTAGTGTTGTGTTGTGTTCCATCAGGTTCTGCTGCTTTCTCTCCACCTGGGTGGTGCTTTTCTTAACTAGTAGATCTTCCCTCATGACCTCATTTTATTGAATCAGAAGTTCCTCATTGTCTTTACTGATAAAGTTTGCTCAAAGTTAATTTCAAGGACAGTATTTATCAGAAATTGCTAATAATTTGTTCTTTCTGCCAGTGCCATCTGGAAATATTGACTGTCTTACCCTGCTTGGATCCTGGGAATTGGCATTTTCTCATATTTCTCCTCTAGCTCTTCCTCTTTCTGTGCGGTTCTATATTGTCCCCCAGATTCCCTGCCCTCAACGGTCATGGAAGGACTTGAAAGCTGGATTTAACTTGGATTAGGATTAGGTCAGAGCATCCCCTGATATTAAACAGGTATATGAACTTTATGCCCTTTTCTGTGTATTGGTGACAGGAATCCCCTCCGTAACTGCAACTCAGGAGTTGTTTCTGTTTAGCCATTTTATGTCTCCTTCAGTGAAGGCTTCAGTTATTTGAGCCATAAAGAGACTTCAGACTCTTCTACCTGCACCCCCTGGACACCAGATACTTTGCAGAGTTGTTGAAAAACATCGTGCCTCCCATTGTAAGAACTCCTGCTACTCACACTATCACTCCAACCATCGTCATCACACCATTATTCCCTTATCCTTGCATATTCGAGGTTTTCAAGATGCCTTCACAATCTCTGCTTTGTTTGATCTGCTCAAGTCTTATGACCTATTCATACTACCTGTTATTTCTTTGATGTTTTTTTCAAATGAGAATCCTGAAGCTTGGCCAGGTTACATGTCCCAGGGTCAACTCTTGGCCCAAAAGCACATGGCTAATAAGTGGCAGATCCAGGGAAAACCAGATGCTGAGGGCATTCATAATGCTCAGGGTTCCTCCTCAGTTCAACCTCTCCCCCATCATTTGTCCAACCCCATAGGGAACTGCTCTCTCAGAGCTGGGAACCAGGAAGTCTGGAAAGGATCTGACAATACAATTTGCATATGGTAATGTTAAAAACTGATAAGTTTCAAAATGTCACCCCTCTCAAGGACACTTGAAACATTTCAATGAGCCTCATTCAGTTATGTGATATGAAGGAATGCTTTCCTAAATATAAAACTGCAGGCATTAATGAGAAGTTAGGGATGGATTATTGGGAAATGGGGATGTTCTGACACCTCTCAAATCACTTCATGTCTGGGATTCCATTTGACGAATTCCCTATTGGTTGTGGGGCCACTCAATCTCTGAGATGTTGATTTACATACCTGCCAGGAGCTTGAAAGCAGGCCTAGGGGCTTCATTTCCATTCATTCATAGCAGGGTGTGTGTGTGTGTTGTGTTTTGGCCTCCTCACATTTGTTCACCTCTTCTCTTGCACTTTCCCAGTCCAGTTTTTCCCCTTCCAGTGGGAGCAGGTCCCTGACCACAAAAAGCAGCAGCCTAGCAATCCAAACCTTGGACCAGTGGCAAGCAGCAAGGGTTAACGGGTTTTGCACGAAGCAAGCCTGGCTCAGCCCTGTGAATCTCGTTTTCACATTTGCTGCTTATTCATGACCCAAGCCCATCTGCTGCACGAGTAACCATCAGCCACTCCTGTTTCAGATGTCAGCCACCCCAGCTGTTTCTCTTTCTCTGTAAACACAAAAGGAGGACGCAATTACCATGGTATTAATATTCTGGCTTGATTATTTCTGTGCAGTGAAATAAAGACTGATGAAGTCCCCTCTGGCCTACCATCACCATAGCCCCATACAGGGCACACATACAAAGCACAATCCAGATTACAACCTTCCAGGAAGACCCAGGTGAACTTTGGAGGTTCTGATATGACATGAAACACCTTGGAAATGCCAAGGTGAACGAGGTGTGTGCAGGAAAAGGGACAACTCACTTGGGTCCTGCAAGGCTTTGAGAGTGGAGTTTACATTGAAATTAAGGAATGAGGCTTGCATGTAACTCAAACTGACTCTTAGATATGTTTTCATAGAGACTCCAAAAATCATAATAATTTCTTCTATCAGTAAATGTGAGACACAAGCTTCTGTGAGAACAAAATTTCCCTCTTTGGTTTTTCTCTCCCATCCTAAGGCAGTAGGAACTGGAATGGTCTGACTCATCAAGAAATATTCCTTCAGTTATTTCATAAATTTGCATTAAGCATCAGTACATCTTCCTGAAGTCCTAAGCATGCCCCAAAGCACCTTGAATAAGGGGTACAAGGTACAAGACTCCATACAGAACATTTCCTGCCCTCACCAGTCTTCATGCTGGCTGATACCAGAGTAAGCACTTTAAAAAAGAGGATGAGGTGGCACCAGTCTTCCTGGCTTAAGTTCTTGGCTCTACCTCTTACCAGGCATGTGATCTTGAGCGAGGTCCATTACCTGTCTGTGCCTTTGCTTCCTCATTTGTAAAATGAAGACAGAGTTGTTGAGAAGAGCACAAGAGTTAATAGGTGTAAAGTATTTAGAAGAGGCCCTGGCACACACTTAGTGAACCATAAGTGTTATTATTGTGTCTTATCTGTATTAAAGGACTTTCAGGTGATAATGTCCGGGGCTGGAGTACTGGGGAAGACCTCATGGAAGAATCACATATAAGTCACACCTCAGACAAAAGAACTCAGTAGTTGTAGGGAAACAAGAGAAAAAAGAAACAGCAAGTACAAAGTGATGAAGGAATAAATAAAAGTTCTTGGCATGTTAAAGTTAATTAAGTCATGCAACAAGAGAGCAGAGTGTGTAATGGCAGAATAGGGCAATAGACTGAACAGGGGAGTTAAGTTTGGAATATAATAAAAAAGACCCTAAGTGCTAAACCAAGGTGTTAGGACATGTTCTCATATAGAAAAGGAAGTCTATCCTAAACCATATTAAAAAAAAAAAAAGTCTAAGAACAGACAGTTTGGAGGATTGAGGTGGCTAAAGCGTGGGGAGACTGCTGACAGACAAAGGTCTGACCCAAGGTGCCAGAGTGCCAACAAGTGGACAAAGGGAGCGACTTGAGGGCTGTGTGGATAAGTGAGAAGTTCAAAGTGAATACCACACTGGGGTTCGGGTTCTAGATGTTCAAGAGGAGGGAGACCCCCTTTCCTGGCACAGAGAACACAGAAGTGTGTGAGGAGCATCCTCACGGGATAGGGGTTGACTTGATTTTTGGTCTCCCTGTGATGTTCCTGAGATGCTTAAAGGCAGGGAGCAGGAGCCATGCCCTCCAGGTGCCATTTCCTTCATCTGTACAAGCTACTCCCCGCTCCAGCAACAGGTACTAACTCTGAAATTCCACCCACCTTGCGCCCCAGCCAGTCAAGCACTGCCTCATGGAGGGAGGGGATCCTCATGGGCTCTTCATGGGCATGGAGTTTTGTTCAGCTTATTTTAACTTGCTGTAAGAGTTCTGCATTTTATAATGGAGAATCTTATTTTATGAAGCAGCTTTGGGGGGTGGTGTGCATGGGTGTGGAATGTATGCATACCTCTGTGTGTGTGTGCGTCTGTGTGTGAGCACCCCAGTGTGCCTGTACGTGATGTACATGTCCATGTGTCTGAAGGTGTCGGTGTGTACACATGTGTGTGTGTGTGTGTGTGTCTGTTTGAAGAGAAGGTGAATCCGATAAGAAGCATCCGATTTGCATGATAAAATTTCAGGTACTTCTAAACCCTATTCTCAAAACCTGCTTACCCATCCTGCTACTCTGAAATTCCTCTAATGGAGGCCTGATCCTTTCCTTCTTTTTTTTTTTTTTTTGGTAGATGGCATTTTTAAAAAAATTTTTATTCTGTTCAGCTTAACTATACACACCACAATGGGTAAAGTTAGTGAGTAAAGGCCCTCTCCCCCAACTTGATAGTTCTGTGCCCTTGGACATAACTGTGCTTTCTCATTTATAAACAGTGATAATTGCAAGGATGGTGAGGAATATTATAAGCATTAAATAAAATAAGACAGCAAAGCCCTATATCTGCTAAGTGCAAAGTAAACATGAGTTATTAATGTGGAAGGACACGGACATGCTGACACTGTTCACGGTCAGGGTGGGGTTAGACATGGCCATGTGACATGCTCATTCAGCCTTGGAGTCCCAGCTCTGCCTCGGTGTGACCTACACCTCTCTGTGCCTGAGCTCCCTTCTGTGCGAGACGGAGAGGCTGACCGTGCACCTCCTATATCGAGTTACTGTGCAGATAAGTTGGTGTATATAAATTGGGTAGCATGGTGCCTGTGTGCAGTTGGCACTATTTAAATGTAGCAGCTAGTGTTTCTAAAGGAGAATAAAAATAGAGACAAAGGGACTGGTGGGAGGGAGGTTAGCACTGAGGAGGTAAGGGCCTAGGGATAGGAATAGGAGGCTGAGAGTGTTGAAGACCAACTTTTCTGATGACCAGGCCCAGAGCACTCAGCACAACCACAGCTGTCCCTGGAGCCGGCATGCCGGGATGCCAGGCTCAGTAGACTGCCCATCTAGTGCCACTTCCAAACTGGAACTAAAAACAGTTGCGATATACAGTGCCAGAAAATTCTAGGTTGTCCCAACAAGATGACTTGTTGGGGATGGCAGTTGTTTAAGTGTATGAACCCTAATATCTTTACCACAGTCACCATTTTCTAAAGAGGAACAGCAAGCTAGGAAAAGGAAGAGAAACATATGGAGCTAGGCCCTGGCCTAAGAGTAACTACTTGCCTGGGAACAAGTGGGTGTCCCATTCTGAGAAGTCCCAATGCACATCCATCAAATCTGCTAAGCTTGTAAAAATAGAGTGTAGTTTTCTGGAAAAAGAGTGAAGATAATCAGTCACTTGCATTATCAAAGGATTCTTTGCTTCGGGGGTGAGGGGAACAAAGAAAGAAAGAAAAAAAAACACTAAAAAAATTTTTTTCTAAAGGGTTCCCCACATGGTCTCTTTAAATGGCATCCTTTCTTGGTGAATTTCAACGCTGATTCAATTTGCAATATTGGATTTATACTGCAGTGCATAAACCATATGTTCCCAAGGAGAGGTAAAAATGTATAAAGTGAGGTACTCCTATAGGAATGATATGTAGGAGAAATTAAAACAAACCAGAGAAAAGGAGCTCTTTCCTTTATGAAGAAATTGAGTAATTTAGAGAGTGTGTGCTTAAACATCAGCTGAAAAACAGCTGCTCCTCAGAGGGGAATGAGCCAAGAGTGAGGTTGGGAGGAAGTTGAGATGAGAGCTGTTTAGTTCTTTAATGCTCCTGTGTGTGGATAAAAGGGTGAGAAGGAGGGGATCTTCTCTGGCATGAGCAGCAGTTCCAAGCAGTTCTAGAAGTTTCTGCCTCACTGAATATGATCTTCCCGCATGGCGACTGGAGTGGAGGGCCAGCGCCAAACACATGGTGCAGTGATGTCGCAGGGCCAGCGGGTCAGGCACCTGTGAAGCCGCAGCCACAATACGTTCTTCAGAAGCTGCTTTTTGACTTAACTGAGCACAATTTTCCATCCCATATGTGCAAAGCATTTCATCCATTAGCGTCTCCCTGGCTCCTTTGGGCGTCTTTTTTTCCATTCAAAAAAAAAAAAAAAAAAAAAAAAAAAAAAAAAAAAAAAAAAAAAAAAAAAAAAAAAGAAAGAAAGAAAGAAAAGAAAAGAAAAGAAAAAAGAAAGACAGAGAAAAAACAAACCAACAAAACAAAACAAAAACAAAACCACAGAAAAAATAAAAACTCCCCAACTCCAACTCATCATACACAAATATTTTGCTTTCGAAATCCACTTCCATCTTCTCTCAAAGACTGACGTGTTTTAACCTGAAGAGGTTCAGCTACCCCCATCTGCTTTTGATTAATGCAAGTTCTCTCTTTCCTGGGTCTGAACCCAATCACATTAAACAAGGTACTTTGCTAAGTGTTGTGAGGCGTAACAAGGGACCATGAGCAGCTGTCTTTAAGGAGCTTACATTTTAATTTAATGTAATTTAACTTTAATTTAATTTCCATGTAACTGCCTGTCTGATTTCCTCAATTTCTACTGTAGGGTACCTCCTCTGAAAAAAAAAATATGCTTTTAGAAACTTGCAAACTGACACTTTAAATCCTGAGTCATTGAGGTGGGGAATACACGTGTCCACGTGGGCATGCGTGCGCACTGTGTGCACACACACACAGACATCAAAAACACAGCCTCAGAATCTATGTTGTGAGCGTGCTTTACTTTAAACAAACATGACATTTTTTCGGAATCTAGAATGACAGGTCCTTTGACCTAAAGACCACATGTAGCCCAGATGTGACTGACCGTGGTAAGAATAATTTCAAAAGGGGATATGTGAAGAAAAGAAGAGCAGCAAAGGACACTGTTGCAATTGTGCAAGAAGGGAAAGACAAAGGACTGAACAAGACAATGGTTGTGGAAAGGGAGTAGAGTCCAGATACATTCAAAGATAGAGGTCAGACTTGGTAGTTCCCAGGATTGGGGGAGGATTAAGAAAAGTTTGGAGTCTCAGTTCATTCTCTCGCATCTGACCAGGTTATTAGGAAGGTGGCATTGATGTTTACAGAATTCACAGAGAGGAGCGAGGATGGGCTGGAAACAGAATTAAGCTAAGGGCAAATTAAGTTGAGATTACTGGGGGAATGCATCCACCCAGCTACCAGTTGTCTATGGAGAGCACTCTGAAGCTGAGAAGTCATTGCTGGAAGGCGTAAGGGAGAGCAGAAGAATGATAAGTCAGAGAGAAGGGTAAAATCATATAATGAAAGAAGATTATGAGGTGAACGAACACCCGTGTCACATAGTGTGAATGTCCAGTAAGAAAATGATTGGTACTTGCACACCAGACTTCGCAGAATGTTGGTTCTCCCCAGAGAGCAGCAGTGCTGTGTTGGGGTGGGGGGGAAGTGGTGGGGGATTTGGGAGGGTGGAAGGCTGTGAGTGAACCACACAGATCATCATGTTAATCCTGGTGTTGGTTCTGCAACCGCTTGACCTTTGGTTACAAAAGGATGAGAAGAGCTTGTGAGGTTGTGCAAGGCAAATCCATGGGCACTCCTAGGAAATGCACAGAGTACATAGTAGCATTCCAGTCTAGTCTCTTTATCCTCTAAAACACAATGCACATGGCCTGGTATCTGCACTCCAGGAACGTGAAAGGACTCAGATTCTTCTCAACATGTAAAGGGAAGAATTTTAAGGATCAATACACACAGATGGGTGTATAAGCATGATAATCCAAAGAACATCAATGCCCTTATAAAGCTCCCTCACCAACCTTTCCTGTCTAGTGGGTAACAGGTTAGTAAATGACTAATACCAGCATTTTCAGTTAACAGATGATGTAACCAAATGATCGAGAATCTCTTAATTACAGTGTAGTAGGTTTTGGAAGTTTAATTAGAAGTGATATTCCAAGATGGCCAGAATTCCAGGGCCTCACCTATGTGCAGGGTTTTTTCCATTTCTCTAACTCAGTCTCTACAGTGTGTCTAATCCTCGAATCCTTTAAAATGTAGATTAAACAACTCTAACATGTAACAGAATTACAGACCAATTCTGTATTTGACAACATCTCTCTGAACAGGCTAACTTGTATTTGGGGATTCTGTGGTGAGTCCCTCCTCTAGCCATCGTGGTACCTCTCCACAGATGCGCCCATTTGCACTGACCACTTCCCCACCGCATGGAACCCGCACATTGAGTGGTTCATGGAAGGTGTGCATTTGCGACTACCTCACTAGGGTTGGATGAAGCTCACGGCTAAAGGTCAACACTTCAGACCCTATCCAACCCCCGATGGCCTCCCCATATCCTGCTCAGGGTGACATCTTCTGGTTGAGTCTCCTCACCTCTGTCTGATACCACGTGTAGCTAGGGCTCGTTCATCCACGATGTGTACCCCCTCAGCAATTTCTGCCCTTTCTGCAAAATATAAAAGTGCTCATAAAGAATACAGGCAACTTAGATGTTTCAGGTATTAATGTTGCCTCTTGACCTCCTTGACGTGCTGAGCTGTGGGACCTTTGCCCACCTTGACTAGATGCCATCTGACTCTGGCTAAGTAGAGGCAGCTCCGCCTAGTGGCTGAGAACGTGACTGGGGACACTGTGGCCCGGGGTAACTTCTTAACTCTGCCACCTTCTGCTGTGTGCTGGGGGCAAACTACTTAGCCTCTCTGTGCCTTGGTTTCCCGATATCTAAAATGGTGATAAAACTAGAACCTTTCCTATTGGGTTATTATGAAATTAAATCAGTTAATACAGGTTATGTGGCTAGAACAGTTCCAAGCATGTGGCAGACGTTCACGAAATGTAGTATAGTTGTGGAATTGTGAGTATCTTGGCCTATAGCGGTCTACACTCTGACACCATGGAGTGGCTGGCGGAGTAGCCCAAAGGAATCTGGAACCGGCCATCTGCCGGCCTCACTGGTGGCGGCCTACAGAACAAGGAGGACTTCAGCCACAGGTTCTCAGGCAGCTCTCAGAAAATGACAGATATGCAGTTGGGGCTCAAAATTTCTCTCCCAGACGACTAGAAGGAGTTATAAACAAAAGTCAAGTTGTCTTTCTCCCGTCCAGGTTACCTTTTATAGTTAAAGTACGGCATTTGCTGATCCTTCAAGTCATTACTTTTCTTTCCAATCTCCTGACCCACCCAGCTTTCCAACTCCCAGAGAAAAAGAGAGTTTTAAAGATATTCTAGAAATAAACAGGGGCTAGATATGTAACAGGAAAACATACGCATCCTTTATTTACGAGTCTTCATTTGTGAAACCAATTTCCTAGTCCCTGGTAATTGGCATTACCCACTCTTAGATGAACCTGCTAGTTCACCCTCACTGGGGAGAATCAAGCCCAGGGGATTTTCACAGAAAGCATAGATAAGAGCCACCTCTCCAACAAAGTTTCAGGCTGCGGATCCCAGGTAAAGCCAGGCACACACCTCCCTGAAGAGCTGACAGAAGGCATTTCGTGGGTGAAACAACATCAGCAAGCACTAAGAAGTGAAAGAAAATAAATCTTTTTCTTTTGCTATACCTCATGGGCCCTTCAGGCAAAGGGACATGACACCAAGGTCCAGGTACCCTTCAAGACATTGCTAATAACAGAAAAGAGGTTGGGAATGAAACGCAAGTGGTAGGAGCAGCAGCAGAAATGGCAGTTTGAATTTACTGAACACTTACTACAAGCCGGGTGTTGTGCTCAGTGCTCTCTATGCATTACCCCGTTCTATCTTCCCCATACCCCGCCTAGTAGGTATGATCTAGAGTTAGTGTGATACCTGGGACGACAGACTCTAGGGCGCAGTTTCTCCACCAGAGCACTATTGACCTTTGGGGCTGGGTAATCCCTGGTTGTGGGGCTGTCCTAGACCCTGTAGGATGTGAAGCATCCCTGTCTTCCTCGATCCTGTAAATACCAGTAGTATCCTTCCTCTGCCCTAGCCATGACAACCAAAAATGTTTCCAGACATTGCCAAATATCTCCCAGGAAGCAAAATGAGCCCTGGCTGAGACTCACTGCTGTAGGGCCCTAGCAAAGAGGATTTCCAGTGGCGAGACTTACTATCACTGCAGCTGTATGCTAGTCTCTTCACTGGCCAACGTGCCAACCACATCATATCTTAGAAATTTTTAACTGAAATAATACCTCTACCATGCATAGCACAATGCCTGACACATGGGAAGTTTCAGTAAATGTTAGCTATTTTCATAAAATCTAACTTTTCTTGCTTAAGAGATGAAAAAAACGGAGACTCAGAGAAGTTAAAAAATTGGCCACGTTCTCAGCTGAGGCATGGCATAGCCAGGGTTCAAGTCCAGGCCATCTGCCATCAGAGCCACATGCCCTCCACCAGTGTCTTCTGAGAGGAGGGCTCTGGAGCCTGCCAGGCTGTAAGCTGTCCAGCCAGCGGTGGGAGGGGTCGCCTGGGGTCCTAGCAGGGCCAGAAGCCTGGGGGTCCCGTGGCTCCTCCCGGACAGCAGCAGGCACAGCAGCCGTGGCCTGAGTGGCACAGCCGAGGCGGCCACACCAGTTCCCTGGCGTTTGATGTTATTTGTCGGCAGTCACAAGTGGACGCTATCAAGGATTACTATTTGTGTATCTGTGAGTCACAATATGCCAGATTCATAAGAGCCAGATGTCGCAGCTGACCCAGACGGGGCCCTCAGACGGATCCCACGCGTCTTGTGTGTCAGGCCTATATCCATTCATAAAACAGCTCCTTCCCAAAATATAAGTCTTGAGAAAAAAAAAATCTGAAGTTGGTTGTGCAATTCTACAACTAGCTGCAATTGTTTTCCAAGACCCTCTGCCCCTTTCCCCCGCCGAATGCTTCTCATTCTCTTAATTCTGGATTAGTTCTAACACGGTTCAGAGCAGACAGGAGGGCATGGTATCTGTCCCTCGGCCGCAGAAAAGGAAACAGGAATGGAAAGACACAACTAGGTGCGCCTAGGATAATAATGTTATTTTTGCTGCTGTAAACATTAAAGCTACAGAAATAGCTCATGGTCAGCATCAGGCGATTGTGTCACTAACCAACTCCCCACCTTCTTTTTCTTTTCTTTTCTTTTTTTCTTTAAATTTTGGATGTAGCCAGTTTCTCAGGAGCACAGCTGAAAAACCCTTAAAAATATGCATGCACGCATACACACCAGTCTCAGGAGTTTAAGGTGTCTGGAGTAAGGATTAGAGAGGGTCAAATCGGCTCCCCCTGTGAAAATTACAGCTGCACCAAAGATGGTACAGTATCAGCCCAGGGCTCAGGAAACTCGTCCGGTTCTCAGGAATGAGAAAATGCAGCTGTGCTGGACCAGACAGAATGTGGAGGGTCAGGCTTCCCTTTCCTCGTCACCGCACTGTCCAGAAAGAAAAGGCAGGGAGATGCCCCACTACCCCAGGAAGCATCCAGGCAGCCATGATTGAAATGTGTCTCTGCTGTTCTGGAAGGGTTCAAAAGATAGGTATGCATTTTTAAGGAAACAAAATTAGCACCAAAAATAAGCCCGGGCTTTAGCATTTTCCACTTTTCGTTTTCACTTTTTGTTTTCCTTCAGGGGTTGAAATTTAATATCTCTTTTAGCAAACTAGAGCTGGCTCCCTCTCTTCCTCTGGCTTTTTCTCCCCAGTGCGCTCAGTGCCTCACCCACAGATACGCTCAGCTGATTAGGAAGCCTGTGCATTGTCACCAAGGCCTGTTGTCACCAAGAAGATGTGTTTGGGGGCAGGTGCTTTTAATGCATCCCCGCCCCCCCCACACACACATGCACCCAGCCACGCTGACCCTGCTAATCTTCAGGTTCAGCACTTGTCAGGTGCTGACAGCCTAAGAATCCCTTTACAAAATGCACCCACCCTGGGGCGTCCGTGCATGTGAGTGTGTGTGTGTGTGTGTGTGTGTGTCCAGATCTCCTGCAAGGTTCCACATTTCCCGTGGGTCCCACTAGTATAGTCATCAGAATGATGCAGCCTCATTCAGTAGCTGTTCTAAGAAACTTTGGCTGAGGGCTAAGCTTGCCCCCTTAGTAGGATGTCCTTCCTGACATTTCTCCCCTCCCCAAGAGGCACTTTTGGTGAGACAACACAAACATCATTCACCAGCTGCACCCCCGCCCCTTAGCTTGATGACCTACGTTACTGGCTAGCACAGAGTCATTTTTTAGTTTAACTCACGTCCGGTTAGGCACAAAGATATTTTTTAAGGCTACTTTGTGGGGGGTAAGAACACATCAGGGGTCACTCCAAATCCATTCCAAATCAGAGTCTTGCAGGCCAACCCCACAGAGAGCCAGAAGGAGGAAATGACTCACTCTCTGGGCCCATTGCTCTCTTGTAAGTCATTAAACTCTCTCCCACCACAGAGAGCCAGGGGCCATCACCGAGGTTCAGCTGCTACTTGAAATCAAATCCTACTTCCAACAGCACCGTTTCCCGCCACCTTCCAGAAGGCCATGTCTTCATGATATGTGTCTATGCACTGGGCCACTCTAGGGTTGGTTAAAAATTTGGCTGAAACAGCTTCCCTTTCTTCTTACCTTCCTGTGATAATCCCTGGAATGTCAGTTGTTGAAATCAGGTAGGATTAGTAAGTCTTTGGTAAATAAGAATCACACATTGTCCCCAACTCATAATTCTTTAGCTCTGTTGTTTTCAGGCAAAATGGTGGATTAAGTCAGAAATGTAGAAACCTACAGAAATGTATAAACATGATACATATCCCTCAAATTTATTAAATTCATTTACTTATTTCTCCCAACAGTCCATCCATAGTCATTCAAAAATACTTAAGTGCCCAATCTGCTGGACAGAGGGAGACCCAAGGGACGGACACGCATAAGACATGCTTCTCCTCACTGATGGGCTGATGGAGTGCTAGAAGAGAGACTGGTGAGGAAACATACGTAAGTGTGTGGCACCATGATCTGGGTCTTAGGAAGCATACTACAGTGACATAGTATGGGTGGTCAGTGCCACCTGCAGGCATCAGGCAGCCTTCTGAGACTGGATGAGCAGGTATTTCCAGGCACCTAAGTGGGGAATGGGAGCTCTTTGAAGGTTTCATGCCCCTGCCTTTCTTCACGGGGCTTGTTCTGCCTACAATTCCTTACCTGGCAGTAAGGAAACTTCTGGCACATGGTTTAGGCACCCACTCTTTTCTCCTTGGGGAATTATGAATGAATTAATGATGATGAGTAGTTAAAGAGAGAGAAGAGGTAAAGAAGCAGTAAATCAAAGAAAGCTGAGGCAACTGCAGACAAGGATGAGCACACCCACAGTATGTGGGTGACAGCTCCTAGAGCCCACATCCAGGGCAGACATCATGCAGGACCCCAGAAGTGAAGTGGAGTTTGGATGCTGGATGGGCACACAAGATGGAACCCATTCATCATCTGTATTTGTAGACTATTTTGAAGAGAAACTTGACAATGAAGAGTAAAATAAACACATACCCGTAATGTATTAGAGAGGGGGATTTTGTCTCCATAAAAAAAAAAAATCTTTGAATGTACCTGGAGAAAGAATATGAGGTAGTCAAAACATTTCATCTGGTGACAGTAATAAGAGAAACTGGTATTTCTCAAATGCCTGTGATTTTGTTCAAGGTGGTGTTTGTTTCTACATTTAACAAGTGATTTTGGTGTCTGTGATGTGCTGGACTCTCTGAGGGCATCATGGGTTTTGTGAAATTGTGAAGATAAAAGACTGTGGGAATATAGAGGGAAGGATGAGAACCTTCCAAAGAGAGCATTTAAGAAACTCTAGAAGAGCTGAACTTGAAAACATGGGTAATATTGATAATGAAGGAAGTGATACAGAAACGACACTTTAGTGAGACAGAAGTAGCCTGGAGGAAAAAGACCTAGGAATCAAAATTGGGGAAGGAGGAGTAAGAACTACAGGGAAAAGTTTAGTATGCTCAGAACATGCACAATGCTAAGTGTATTCTGGGTATTAATTAACCAGCTCCTCTCTTAATCACATGTGGTATCCATTAGTGCAAGGGCTGTGTAGACAATATGCTCCTATTTTCATACCTTGGGGCCTTGAGGAAAACAAGTGACATTTTCAGGGCACAGAGGTTGTGAGAATAACTCATTCTTTCCTTCTATTTGGTCCTGGGAGAAAATTTCAAACCACTGGCTCAGCATGGGGCGCTCCCTCCATCTCTGGGCAGGAAGGGGTTACTGCCAGGCTTTTCAACCTCAAAGGATTCTTGTAATTAGTAGATAAAATTATATAAGCAGCTAAAACAAAGCCAGGAGCACAGTGTGTACTTGGCACACAGAAACTGAGGATTTGTGACCAGTAAAGGAGTGTTTCTAAACTTACGGGGACATCAGAATCACCTGGAAGCTTCTTAAAACAAAGTGCTAGGTGCAGCCCCAAGTTTCTCATTGAGAAGGTCTGGGGAGGGTCCAAGCATTTGCATCCTCGGATGATGCTCCTGCTGTAAAAATACTGTATCTGTGGGGACCCCAGCACTGGGCCATTCTGCCTTTCTCTGCTATATGACTTCACACATACACTCTGAGTCTTTACTTCTTCCTTCCGGGGCCTCTCAAGCAACTCTGGTCTCAGAGACAGGAAGTTGATAAACTCATCTCCAAGGAAAAGTTTTAGATAACCCATTAATTTACTACTTATTGCTTAATATAAATGAGAAAAAATCCAAAGGTAGAAATTATTTCAGGCACATTAGATCATGAAGGATAAAACGATTTAGAGGAAGGAAGGGTCTGTAGTACTTTTGAACTCATACCTCTGTTATTGGTGAGATGACTTTGGAAATCTCAGAACTTCTTGGCTTATAAAGGAAACACAGTATTTCTACATAGCTTAAAGGTCACTGCCTTCACTCGGCCCATGAATACCAGAGAATTCAGTTCCTTTTACATCTGTTCTTCCACTTTCCTCCCCACAACCTTCCCTACCTCATTACATTGGAAGAGTGCTACCCTGAGCACTCCAAGACAGCTCTGACTGATCCTTCTGCAATGGACGAAGCATCATTTAATCTGATATCCAACCAATATAGACAAGATGGTGCTGGTGTCAGTTCAAATACATTCCTCAAATTTAATATCATAGTTCGAGGAAAGAAAACCCTAGCCCATCTCTGTCACTCAAAGATCATGAGATTGCCAAGTGGAGGTTTAGAAAAGAAGCTGGGCTTTTCTGGGAAACCACCAGTATTCCAGCAAAAACCATAGCATAATGAGAGCTTCTGTGGGGAACTGGGAAACATCAGCTATGGAAAGAAAAGGCAGTATGTGGGTCGTACATATAAATAATTCTGTGCCCCTTACCCAACTTGCACTTCCAGTGTAAATAAGCAAACCCATGTGGGAGGATTTCTGTCTTCCTGTCAGCAGAGATAAGGAGGCACATCAGCTGCAAGAGCCCTCTGGAAGCACCGGAAACACAGCTTCCAAACATCACTGGCCTGTCCACTCTGCAGTGAACAGCACATCAACCCCTTCTGTCTGGCAGAAAAACAGACAGAGTCCACAAGGTGTACACAGCCACGTCTTGACAAGAGACCTGTGTAGACCTCATTTCCTTTGCAATCCAATGGGCCCTCACTGATGTGTGCTCGTGAATATTAGGTAGAGGGAACCGATATTTATTGATTGTCTTCTGTGTAATAGACTCTGTGCTAAGTGCTCTACAAATAATATGTAACTTGATCCTCAAAGCAACCCTGCGGGGCAATGTATACCCTACATTTAACAAAGGAGGGAATTGAGGCTTAATCGAGGTTTAGCCACTTGCTTAACATTAGTGATGTGACAGGATTCAATGTGACTGGCCTGTTTGAGGCCAAACTATTGCTTTCACCAAAAGACCTGGGTTTGTTTGTTTGTTTGTTTGTTTATGGTAAAATACATATAACATAGATTTTGCCATCTTAACTATTTTTAAACATACAGTTGAATATTAAGTACATTGACATTGTTGGGCAACACCTCCAGAACTTGTTCATCTTGCAAAACTAAAACTCTATACCCACTAAATAACAATAGCCCATTCTCCCTCCCCACAGCCCCTGGTAACCACCATTCTACTCTCTATTTCTATGAATTTGACTAATCTAGATACCTCATACAGTTGGAATCCCACACTATTTTATCTTTTGGTGACCGGCTTATTTCACTTCATATAATGTCCTCAAGGTTCATCCATGCTGTAGCATTTGTCACGATGTCCCTCCTTTGTAAGGCTCAACAATATTCTGTTGTATGTACACATCACGTTTCATTTACCCACTCACCTATCAGCGGACACTGGGATCGCTTCCATCTTTGGCTGTGATGAATAATGCTCCTGTGAACATGGGTGTGCAGCTGTCCCTTTGAGACCCTGCTCTAAATCCTCCTGCATATAGCTCCAGAAGTGGAATAGTTGAATCACATGATAATTCTATTTTTAATTTTTTGAGGAATCCGCATCACTCTTTTCCATAGAGGCTGCACCATTTCATGTTCTCACCAACAGTGCACGAAGCTTCCAGTTTCTTTACATCCTTGCCAACATATATTTTATGTTTCTTTGGCCAATACTTTTGTTTTGTTTTGTTTTTGTGGTAGTGGCCATTCTAATGGGTATGAAATAGTATCTCTTTGTGGTTTTGATTTGCATTTCCCTGATGATTAGTAATGTTGAGCATCTTTTTCATATGCTTTTTGTGTATCTTTTTTGGAGAAATGTCTATTCAAATCTTTTACCTGTTTTTAAAAAAAATCACTTTATTTTAGTTGTTCAGTTGTAGGAGTTCTTCATATATTCTAGGTATTAACCCCTTATCAGATAGATAATATGCAAATATTTCCCCCCATTCCATAGATTGCCTTTTCACTCTGTTGATTGTGTTCTTTGATGCACAGAAGTTTTTTATTTTGATGTAGTCCAATTTGATTTTTTACTTTATGGCTTGTGCTTTGCATGTCATATCGAAGAAATCATTGTCAAATCCAATACCATAAAGCTTTTCCTCTAAGTTTTCTCCTTAGAGTTTTATGGTTTTAGGTCTTATGTTCAGGTCTTTAATCCATTTTTCAGTTAAATTTTATATGTGGTTCTAGGTAAGGCCCAACATCCTTTCTTTTTCTTTTTCTCTTTTTTTTTCTTTTTGTTTTTTTGTTGTTTGTTTGTTTGTTTGTTTTGGTTTGGCTTTTCCTTGTGCCGATCCAGTTTTCCAGCACCAGTTGTTGAAAAGATTGTCCTTTCCTGTGGGATGATCATAGCACCCTTGTCAAAAATCATTTGACCATTATATGCAAGGGTTTACTTCTAGGCTTTAGTCCATCAGTCTGTATGTCTGCCTTTATGCCAGTGCCACACTATTTTGATTACTGTAGCTTTGTAATAAATTTTGAAGTCGGGAATTCTGAGACCTCTAATTCTGTTGTTCTTCAAGACTGCTGCAGCTATCAAAAGACCTGTTTTGAGGGGAAGATGCAAAATATAATCATAGAGAAGACTGTTGAAGTCCAGAAATGGAGTGGTTTTTTTTTTCTAAGATTTTATTTTATTTATTTGACAAAAAGAGAGAGAGCACAAGCTGGGGCGGAGGGGAGAGCGAGAAGCAGGCTCCTCGCTGAGCAGGGAGCTTGATGTGTGGCGCAATCCCAGGACCCAGGAGTCATGAGGCTAGCTGAAGGCAGAAGCTTTAACCTTTAACTGACTGAGCCACCCAGGCACCCTGGAATGGAGTTCTTAACCACACAACACTGGCTTGCCTAAGAACAATCAGTATGGATGCCAGAACAGTCTTCCAGTTTGAGAGCATTACTTTTAACAAGATTTTGAAAATATCTGCCCCCTCCTTCGTAAGTTTGGTCAGCTGACTTAGAATTAGCCATGCATCATCTCCCGTCGTCTCCCTAGTCCCCTAGCCACTCAGCTCAGGTTCCTGGCCGAATCTCTTGGTTAGATGAGCTGCTCTGGATGAGAAATTGTGCCATCTTCACACCCTAGAGCAGCAGGACAGTAAACAGAGTGAGATTTAAAGAGGACCCATAGAGGTTGAGACCATTCATAAAGGGGAGTTTCCTCTCCAGTTATTACTTTAGTGGCAGAGGGTTAGAGCCTGGCAGAAAAAAACACCAAACTCTGCAGGAAATACCTCGTTTAATCCAAGGCACTGTGGTTGGATCAGTGCAATGGATACAGAAACCTTTTTTCCCTTTCTTGAAAAAAAAATACAATCAACAAGAAATATGAGAAAAGACAATATTTTTAGCACACTGGAAGAGAGCAGCAAGAAGTCCATGGGAGTCTGGAGAACAATCATTATGCCACAGCCGAGAAAACGGGAGCAAAAAGACTAGAACACAAGTGATGAGAGTACAAGAAACCCAGGTGGTGAGTGACTGCAGAGATTTCCTCAGCACCACATTGCTAGCCCTGGATTGTCCTAAAGCCCCAGCAGCCTTCCTCAGGTAGTCTGAGCAAAGAGCATGAGCACAGGAAGGAGTCCTCTTCCCCTTAATCCTCTCCATCACTCCGCCCACTCCCTGGAGCTCTCTCCTTCTTGGATATCCCCTGAGCGTCACCACAGTGGCCTCTCCTTCCAAGAAATCTTTGGTTTTTAAATTAACCCTCCCCATCCAAACCCCCAACTCCTCTCACCTCAACTCATGACAAACTCTAGATGTGCACGTGTGCACACATCCACGCATGCATATGCACGCACACACACACTGGACTCTTCTTTTCCTGCCTTGAGGCTGTTTCACAAGTACCAATTCCTGAGGGCTTGGTGTTCTTACACAGGAGATTCTCAGAGATTTGCTTTAGATGTCAAATACTTGTTACAGAGATAGTCTCATGACACCTTCTCTTAGCTAGAACAGGGATTTATGGGGGATCGTCAAATGAGGAATAGGGTTTCTAGTGGAGGAAGAGTTGCCAACAGAAGAGTTAGTAAAATGAAAGGGGTGAAACAAGATATATATACATATATATATATACATATATATGTATATATATATATATATGAAATAAAACAATCATTATTGATTTATAGGGCACTTACTCTATTTACCAGGCTCTACTTGATGCATGACACATGGACTGTCTTGGTTAATTCTGATAACCACACCATGAGGCCAATGCCATTCCCGTCCTCAGTTTGCTCATGCTGCAACTCAGGAGAAGGGAGATGAGGGCCCACATGCTCACATGCTCTCCTTTACAGAAACTCTGAGGTTGGGTCTAAGAGGAGGACATCTTCCCCACTTTGACTAATCTGTTCTCTTTCTGTGGGTAGACCCAGCATTTGGGAATGTCAGTCTGGGTTTATAAAGCAGCTGCCCAGCACAGTACTCTCCCACTGTCAAGAGGCAATTCATCCCTTCCCCTTTCTGAAACCCGCACTGGTCACACAAGGGTCAGTTACATTACTAGTGAGTAAAATATGGCTACTTGGTCTGTTTAGAGCAGCATCTATCCCACATAGGAACAGGAATAGGCCTGTGGAGTGTACCGTGAATAGTCAGAAGACAAGAAGTCCATTGGGGCTCTCAGCCAGGGTGCCATTTTTGAGGGTTAGCTTCTCAGGGCCACAGTTTGCTGTCTGCAGGATAGTGGTAGTTGAGGGGAGCCTAAGGGAAATGCTCCCATAATGAAGGCATCAGTGGGAAGTCTCAAGAGAGTCCCCCACACAGCCCTGCAGCAACCCTCTGCTTGTACCCCATACCAACAGAAGTAGGAGGAAGGGAGGAGAGGCACCTCCCCTTCTGCCTGTCCCAGCAACAAGTGGGCAGACAATCTGGCGACCTGGCCTTTTCACACACCCCCCCCCCAGTTCAAGGCTTTCTCAGGAAGAAAAATACAAGAAAGATAACAAGAACCACCCGTCCCTCCTATCTACTTGCAGGGTGTGTATGTATTATAAGATCATTCTTTGCCTTTCCTGTGTTCTGAGTGACCCAACAACATTCTCTCATAGCAACTGCACTTTTATATGGATTAAGAACCAAATGTCGAAAACACAACAGAAAAAGAAATCTTACTGCAGTTTCCAATATCTGACCTGCCAAGAACCAGGAGCTTCAGGAAAGCTAAATCAATTACTTAAGAAGTTTCCATTTTTTCAGCTTTTTCTCAAGAAAAGTTGGAGGGAAACTCTAACCTACCTTTCCAAAAAAAAAAAAAAAAAAAAGTACATACCCAGCAATGAACTGATAACTAAGGCATTTCCACAGTTTGCGTGTTGGATGAGAAAGCCTGCCCAGAGATTTGCCAAGAACACCAAAGCTGCCTCCAGAAGGCTTCCTGGGATTGCTGTTGGAATAGGCCCTTGAATTAGTGAACTTACCCAGGTTACCTTAAAAATTTGCATTGTTCCCCTGTCAGTAAACTCCATTTTTTGGAACTCAGCACTTTAAAGCAAAAAGAGTCTAAGGACATGGAATTTACTGTCTTCTTTCTAGAATCTTATTGAAAATTGCATATCATATAATTTTTATAGCATATATATATATGCTATATATGCATAAGTTATGCATATATAGCATATAAAGCTATGCTCAACTTAATGCAATTCCCCTAATATGTGTTGAATGCCTAAGTGTGTCCAGTTCATTGAATGCCAGGTGTGAGAATTCAGAGACTCAGTATGAGCTCAGGAGATCACAAAGCAGAGGGAAAGACAGCATGCAAACAGAGATCTACGGAAGTTCAGAATCCATGCTTCAAGGAAGGACGTGTCAATGTGGGGGACAAATGCTCTACCTCAGAGCATCTGGACAGACTCGAGAAGAATGACCAAGATAAATGTTCTTGGTTGACAAGGCTAATAAGGCAACCTGGAGAGAGGGGGCTTCTTTTGTGTTTTGGATTTTACAAACATTATCTTAGTTCATCAGATCACATACAAGTGGGTTTCCAGTTTTCCAGAATTAGTCTTTCTATTTTATGAGTAAGAAAACTGAAGCAACAGGAGACAAAGTTACTTGTCCACGGTTACAACTCAGTTAAACAGGGTTTGCTCAGGCCTCTAACTCATGGTCTGTGAGTTAGAATCAAGGTGTGCTCTAGCTTGAGGCAGTCTTTGGACAGGAGGGAAGGTAATGCATTCTGCTCTTTGAATGTCATGCTTGTGGTACATGTGAGAGCAGCTGCACTGGAAATAAGGGCTTAGGATTCGAAGAGAGTTTGGAGAGAGATTTAGGAGCATGGGCAGATTGGTGAGAGTTAGGTTGGCCTGGGCAAGTGTGTGGTGAGAAAAACAGCTATAGATAGGATCCTGGGGTAATGGGAAGAGTCTGAAGATGGACAGATCAAATTGGGACTCTGGCTGAAGCAGCAGAAAGTGAGGTAACATCATGGAAACCATGAGAGAGGAGAGTTCTAGGGAATGAACAGGGTCAATAAATGCCATAAATGCTGTCAAGAGCTTACACAGGGGAATAGCCATTCGATTTGGCAAACTAGAAGTTTTTCAGAGATAGGACTTTCAGTCCTGAGGTAAGAAGACAGAGGAGAACATGGCAAGGAGGAAGGTGAGGATAAGAAAGCAAACATGTCCAGAAAGCTGACTATGAATGCAGGGAGAGAGGTGAGTCTTGAGCTTTTATGGGGCAAAATAAGGATTGCCTTGCTCTATTGGTTGGTCCATTTCCAGATAGAGGATTTTTAAAAATGTTTGTATGCAGAAGGCAGAATGTAGTGGAAAAGAGAAGGTTCTGGGATAAGGTAGAGGCAGAAAGTTTGAAAAGCAACAGAACCCCAGAGGGAGACACATAGAAGTCAGCCTTGCATAGATAAGAGCTGATGCAGATAAATTTGAAGGTCCCTCAGGAGGAACAGGGAACAATCCTGACCCTTGTCCTCATGTTCTCTGTGAAAGCCCTGTCAGGAGTCTGTGCTGCACATGAAGCCTATTATAGGGTGAGTGAGATACAGAGCTACAGAGGAAAATAGAAACCCACATAAAGGATTTGCAGCAATGAAGAAATATGGGGGGAAGTTATCAGCGGCAGGTAGGATTGGAGGAAAACTGACATCTGGTGGCCTGCTATTATGGAGGAGACAGAAGTAGGTTAGATATGTGATGTGCTCACATAATTAAGTGCACGTTACATTCTATCTGATATCTTCTGTAGGTAAACACAGAAATGTCCATGCTACGAAGAAGCAACTTACGTGGATAACTTTGCCAAGCACTCTCTACTCCCTATGTACCCAGTACTATGCTTAGTATATATGTGAGCTGTTTTAATTTTCCAAGGATGAATTGTTGGCTGTTGCTCCCTCTAGTTCACAGTAAGGAACCTTGGGATTAGTTAAGCCACTTGTCTAAGGCCGTCAAGCTAGTTTGTCAGAATCAATAGAACCCAGGTCTGTCTTATAACTGCACGCTCTTAAATATTATGTTTCCTGATGCAGAAAATTTTCTGACATAAATCGCCACAAAACGTTTGATAGATACATTTTTTTAGAAAGGAGCCTTAATTTGATTTTCCTCCTGAGTAGGTGACTATATGCGCTTCTTGATTCATCCACACATTCATTCATCCATTTGTGTGTTTTAGGTTTTTTGTTTTTTTTTTTGAACACCCCTAATGAACTTGGCAACAGGCAAGTCAGCAAGGATCCTTGTGTAAAGGAGACCTAATTACACCCTGAAGGAACTTTCTGCCTCCAAGGAAACAGACAGTCAACAAAAGCATTCCCCTGCTGTAGGCAATATGAGAGAAAACTGTGTGACCACCAAGGGGCACCAGGGATTAGGGGCTGCTCTTCCTGAAGGTCAGAAAAGATTCAGAGAGGAAGTGGCCCGGCCTGAGTCCAGGAGATGAGCTGGTGTTAGGTGGGTTCCCCCCGTGGGGCTCGGAGCTCAGGAGGCAGGGGCAGTCCAGTGAGGTAAATCTCCGGGCCTTGTATAGTGTGCTTCCTGGAACCACAAAGAAGCCCGAGTGGCTAGAGTGAGTTCCCAAACAGCAAGGAGCTGCCTTCTTCCTGATTTTTGATATATCAGCATGCCATCTGCATAATTATTTTGGTGATATATTTATTTAAATCAACTACTTAAAAATAACCTTGCTTCAAATTGAAGAATTCACAAAATTGCTGTTTTGCTCCATGGAAAATTATTTTTTCTTAGACACTAAAATTCAAAACATTCATCCGTGTATCTTAAAAATCCTCTGCCACATGCACAGCAGAGGGTGTTTGCCAGTATGAGTATGGTATGAGCCAGAACATAAAAGGGGGAATCCAGCCTGTGGGTCTTAAGCTTCTGAGACTGGGGACCACTTGCGAGTATAAAGGAAACAGGGATCCTCTGCAGGCACCCACGTGTGCCAGAGCACTTACACTCACAGGTGGTATTCTGCACGACATTTCAGCAAGGGAGGGCCTGCAGGTTCCTGGATGAGAAGTTAAGTCACCTGTGTCGGCCTAGGCCAGCTGCACCGTGAGCGGCGGTGTGAAGGCTTAAAAAGACCAAGCATGATCCACCTGCTCTTCGTCGTATTCGGATTCCGCGAGCCCACCTGGTTGTACTAAATAGCCAGAGATATAATTTTAGGAACCTTGTCATCTTAGCAATAGGAAGATGGCGGCCTTAAGAGGTCAAGGCGAAGTGCAAATCAGCATTGGCCTGTGTGGACTGGGGACTTCAGCCCTCCACTGGCCGGCTGAAGGAACAGATTGAGCGAGCCCAGCAGGCAGCTAGTGGCAAAAAAAGAAAGCCACCGAGGTGCAGAGACAGGGTCGAGGCCCCCGTTGCGCAAGCACTCACTTCACAGCCTGTCAGCTAGCCTGTGGGGCAGGGAGCTGGGGAGTCTGGCCAGACCTCGCCGAGAGGGTTTGGAGGGGCAGCTGGAGCCACGGACCAGGAGCAGCTTCGTGCTATCCAAGTTCTCAGCTGAGGCGGGGGCCGCATTAAGTGATGCCCGTCCTCACCTCTAGAGAGAGGGCCAGACAGCAAGTCATGTGGGTTCTTCTGTTGGCAGAACGGTGCCACTCAGAGGCCCCTCCGCCTTCCTCCAAAGGCTACAAGAAGGACAGACGGAAGGAAGGAAGAAAGAAATGAAGCAAGGTAGGATGGATGAACACGCGGAAGAATGTGGCTGCTGCTTTAAATGTACCTCTGTTTAAGCTCCAAACACGGTAGCCCAGAGCCCGTGTTAAATGGTGAGTAGATGAAAAGGTCAGCGGGTCCAGGGACCCAATTACCCTCAGCCTGGTGCACAGGAAGCCCCAGTTAATCCTCATTAGCTCGGCTTCGGTGCGGTTCTGTGCGAGCGGCTCTGGCCCCTCCAGCTCCGGCTTGGCTCGGGCTGTGTCCCTGGGTCCAAAAGCCCTCTGGGGAATCTTGTTTTCTCAAGGCTCAGTCTCAGCTTTAAACGCTCGCTCATTCGGCCCAAGAGAAAAAGAGACTGTGGCCCGGAGGTAATGAAGTGTTTTTTTGGAAATCTGTCTCATTTTTCTCTAAAATGAGAATTCTCTCGACCGCACAGGTATTACATGAATCAAGACACACCAACTTCCATCTCCCTTGCACACACGCTTCCACGCAGACTCTTCTGAGTTCAGATGATCTGATTCTGAGTAAGAAGTTGGACCATGTCAACATAGCCTAATTTAAGTGCTTTAAACAGAATGAGTAGCGTAATTAAATTGCTTATGCCTCTTGTGCTTTATTGGTTTAACAACCTATCATAATAAGTATGCGGTCGTTAAGCTAAACAGACGATTTGATGCTAACATTCTGTCACCATAAAGTATGAGGACAGCACTGACAGGACCAGACCTGGTGGTGGGTGCTTATAAACAATTTGAATTTCTGGGCTCCACCAACTGAATCACTATTTCTTTTTTTTTTTTTTTTTTTTATTTGACAGAGATCACAAGTAGGCAAGAGAGGCAGGCAGAGAGAGAGGAGGAAGCAGGCTCTCGGCGAAGCAGAGAGCCCGATATGGGGCTCGATCCCAGGACCCTGGGATCATGACCTGAGCCGAAAGCAGAGGCTTTAACCCACTGAGCCACCCAGGCTCCCTGAATCACTATTTCTTAAGAGTGGGAAATCAAAGCAAGAATTTTCATTAAGTTTCCCAGGTAACTTCTATGCATGTGCACATGTGTTTTTGTGCATGTACTCACACACGCACATAGTCACGCACATATATGCACACACACGTGCACGTGCACATCACTAAGCTAAAGTAGTTGGCCTCCCAAAGGCTCTAAGAGAAGTTTGTAAACCCTGGAGACTTAGAGATTGTAGGACAACACTCTAAGAGTGGATCTAGGCTGAGACACATGTAACGTGTTTGGACAATAGAGTTCCGTGTATGTGAGCTTCTCCCCTCCAGGAATCAATGGCTCCTTCTGCAGAAAGTCAGCAGAGAAGCAGCCAAGCCACAGCCCATCATACAAAGGGCAGAAATGAAAGCTGGTATGTTAAGAGAGTACAAAGAGAAAGGGATACTAGAAAGGGAGATAACCTTGGGAAGGAGGAGGGGGGCACATGTTTACACTTGTTGATCTGATTGCCTGCGACTTGTGAACACGAGTGTTACTCTGATGTCCCCATGGGGGCGGGACGAATGTTCCTGAGCCACCTCTAATTTGAGTGTTGAGTGACCAAATGTGTGGGCCCTACTAGTTTCCTTTGCCCTGTACACACTGACTGTACAAAATAGGAGCCCGGATCCAGGGCATCTCCACTCCCACTGCCCTGCTCTCAGAGGCATTCACTGCAGGAGCCGAGAGGCGAAGCCCGGTATCATTTCAAAAGTGATTTCGACGTGGAGCATAGATCAGTCTCCTGTGGCTTACCCAGTTTTTTCCTCACTCAGTGATACATCTGAAGGTAGGCTCCACCACATTTTAAAAGCCCAGGGCTCCTTCTGTCTTTCTGATCCGCCTTCCTTAGAATGTAGCCTCCTCCCTATGGTGGTTGTACGCTCACCTCCCCTCTGCATTCCAGGCAAAAGGAGGAAAAGGGAAGCCAGGAGGAAAGGCGAAACTTCTATCAGGAAAAACAAAGGTTTCTTGAAGGCCCCAGAAGTCTTCTGCTTCTCACCAGCAAGAATATCTGAGAGAGCTACTTCCAGTTGCAAGACAATATGACAAATATAGCTTTTATTTTAAAAATTTGGAACATTGTCTCCTTGGACAAAATTGGTCTGCTATTAGTAAAGAAGAGACATGCAGATACTGGATAGGTACTGAGCAGTGAGGGACCAGGCATAAAGATGTGTCCTTGGCTCATCTGGGGAAGATGATTCCTTTGTTCTATGTATTTGCTTGTCCTTACAGTGTGGTGTGAGTAGCATTGATGCTAAACTCCTTCTCTCCTCCTATAGTTCCACAGCTTTTACCTTGTCCCTTGAGCTTGTTGTGTCTAGTTTTAAGTCCATTCATTCATTTGTTCGTTGCAACCCCACTCAGTATCAGGCACAAGCCCCCCCACCCTGTGGACATGATGGAGGGAGGCAGACTTCCGCAGTCATGGAGCTTGTGTGCCAGTAGAGGGAGGGAGACACAAAAGCAGGTAAATACAAGGCAGAGAGGAATGCTGTGATAGGAAAGGAGGTGATGCAAAAGGGAACACAATGCGGAAGATGCCAAATCTGCTGCGGGGCAAGGGAGACTGCTCAGAAGGTAATGCAGAAGGAAGGCAGTGGTGACAAGTGGACAGGCTAGTCAAGAAAAAATGACCAGTACATTCCAAAGGATCTGGGGGGAGAATATCGGCCTCCTGGAAACGTTTAAGGAGCAGCATGTTTGAAATCCAGAAAAGCCATCAGGTGAAAGATGGGCAAGGGTCAGATCACCATGCCCTTGTTGGGGACAGCACAGGGAGCTAGTGAAGAGCCAGAAGCAGCTGTCAGGATGGTCCCAGAAGGTCATGTTGCAATGTCTCTCAGTTCTTTAACTCAGATAACTCCATTCTAATGGTTTTCCTCTAATCTGGTGAAGCAACTGGGAGGAAAACAGACAACTTTATTTTTTAGTCTTTTAGAGCAGTATCGTGTAGACACAGCTTCCAAAATCTATGAATCAGAGAGGCCGACCACACTGCTAGTGTGTTCACTGACCTGTGACATCTAACACGATGTCCCAAGCCATCCAGACTTGGCATAAACTGAGCATAGAACCCAGTACCTGACCTGTGATGCTCTAATGAACCATCAACAGTGAGAAAGCACCCTAGAGTCTCCTTGGCTGTCCTCCTGCTCCCTCTCGGGCCACCAGGCCCTCCCGCCACTCAGCAGGCAACTGCTTCTTTGAGCCAGTGAAGACTCACCTTGGAATTAACCCAATTTCTCTTTTTATCGTAAGTGCAGATCCCAAAGAGAAACATCAGCATATACTCAGGATTTATGATGTGTGATTGCTCAAGGATGGAAGTCAGGGTGGTATTGAAAATCCTCAGATACTGAATTAAAATGTGTGAAAATTCAAGCAGAAGATCATCTGGAAATCTACTTTTCTGAATTTCTTAACAGGAAATGATGAAGGGAGAATGAGGAAGGGGAGTAAAGAGATATTTCTCGGTCACTTCTTACTATGTAACCATCATCCTCACACATATTTCCCAGCCTTTATGTTAGCCCTCCTCCAGTAGATGAGTAAGCCGGAGTTCAGAGAGGTTCAGTGAACCCCTGAAGGATGAAATCCCAAACTCCCCACTTCACCAGCCCACCTGGTAAGAAAGACCTTAAAATGAAAGTCCCAGCTTACAGACTTTCTAAGAACAACAAAGTAGAAGCAGAAGACCTGGGTCAATCTGAAAATCTTTCTGTTCATGCAGAACTTATGTCCACACACATACCTACATATGAGTGTTCATAGTAGCTTTATTCATAATTGCCAAAAATCGGTGTCAACCAAGACATCCTCGAAAAGGCGAATGACCAAACTGGTGAGTGATACGTCCTTACAGTGGAATACTGTTCAGCAATGAAAGAAATGAGCTGTCAAGCCACAAAAAGACATGGAAGAACCTTTGCTGTGATACTGACCAAAAGAAGCCAATCAGTAAAGGCTACATTCGATAGGATTTTAGCATATATAGCATACTGGAAAAGGTGACACTATAAAGATGGTGAAAAGATCGGTGGTTGTTAGGGATTGGGGAGAGGGATGAAGGGTGGGTGGGAGATTTTAAAGGCGTCTGAACTATTATGGATGGCCCTGTAACATACATGGCAGTAGGCCTTTGTCAAGAACCATGGAATGCACAGCCTCGGGAATGAACCCTGATGTAATCTGTGGACTTCGGTAAATCATAGTGTATGGCTACTGGTTCATCGGTTGTAATAAATGTGCCACACTAATGCAACATGCAATGATAGGAGAAACCCCCGGAGGAGAGTGAAAAGGAACGCTCTGTACTTTCCACACAATTTTTCTGAAAACCTAAATCTTCTCTGAAAAATGAAGTCTGAAAAGGAGTCTCTGGCATGAGTTTTTCCTGGAAGGAAGACATGGAAGTTTGAGATGCTCGTGGTGGGCCTAGCAGAGATGGGGGCTTCACAGGGAAGAGGGAACTGTTTCATGGAGACCCATGCATTCAGGTGTGCACCTGACCCCTGCCCCCTAGCTGGAGGGGGTGGCTACCACCACTAACTCGGGAGAGTCCATAAGTTACAGGCAAAATCTGGAGGTGGACTCTCCCCTCTCATTTGAGGGTGGTCTGACTAATGCATGATTAAGAATTGTCAAGGCAACGTGATCCTTATAGCTTAGGCCCATTGCACAAACAAGTAGCACTGTCCTCATAGAGTGTAACATTTAGAGTGAGATGACTCATGGTCACGTCAGACTCTTCAGCTGACCGAGTTTTCAGGTCATTGCACGGCATGTGAGCTGACTGGCTGAGAAGTCCTCACAAGGGCTTCTACATCCCTGGGGACACCAGGGAAGGAGGGCAACAGGACAGACCAACTAAACTGGGCTGCGAACATTTAGAAATGTTACTCTTTTGATCTGAGAGACGTGCCCAAACTGTGATTTGTCCTCTAAAGGTAGCTCATCTCTGGAGACATGTTTCAAGACTCCTGGCTGACGCTCCTGAGAACTTAACGTGTAACACTCCAGCAAGTCTGCAAGGGAGGCAGGAGACCCGGGCTCCAGGTGGAGGGAGCAGCCCGAAGCATACCACCAGAGCACGCAGGACCACTGCCACTGTAGAACTGGACAGCTGCTTCACTCTGGCCTACTTCATTCTATGTTAATAACTCAGCGTGGCTACCGATGCCCCGGGTCCTCTCGGAGACTACCTAGTTTCAACACAAGCAGGAGATCCTAGTGCTTTTCTTTCTCCCCTTTTATTCCACACTGGTTTTCCCCATGTGCCAGGGCCTCAGCCTTAGAAGAACAGGAGCTTGTCTCCTTTTTCTTCTGACTTCCAGTTCTATTGCCACTACACAGCTACCCTCCGCCCTAGATTTAGGGACTGGAGGTCAGGTCCAGACACCCGAGGCCCTGCCCCACCAGCTGGCAGCCCATGCTAATAATCATCCTTACCATCCGCCCAGGGCTTTCCAAATGCTGGATATCACACTAAGCTTTTGTTGTGCAGGACCTCATCTAAACCCCGAAACCTTATGAAGACCTCACTGTCGCCTACATTTTACAGAGGAGGAACGTGAGCCTTGGAGATGTCAGCGGACGTGCATAGAAGCAGAAGGCATGGCAGCACTGAGATGCCAACGGCGTTGTTTTGGTCTCTTGGAGCCCCAGCACGTCGCGATTATATGGTGACTACCCAGCTTAAGCAGACCAGACAGGAATTTGAGTCTTTCATATCACAGACTCTTTGTGGTCTTTACATCACATCAAAAAATCAAATATGTCCCTGTTGTGTCTATTTTCTCCCAATATTTTCCCAGTAGGCGCTTGATATTTTTCCACTGGAGACAACTGGTTTATATTCCCCAAGAGCCAAGTGGAATGCCATGAGTGAGCATGTCATTGCCCTGAATACCTCTGGTTCTCTTGTAACCACAGATCGTGGTATGTATAAAACGGCCATGCAGACTTCCTGCACACTTGTCCCTTCCGTTCCAGGTTTCTTACACCACAGGATGTTATGTATACCGAGGAATTAACAGGGTTTTCTTAAAAGGGGAATTTCCCCCTCACCCCAATATAATATAAGTCTCAAACCTAGTCGGTAACATGGTGGGATTACCATTTTCTGCTCATGGATACCACAGAGCCATGGAGGGCGGGAGCAACCAAAGCCCGTGACTCATCCTAAGCCCTTACCCTGGACAAAGCCTTCTTCCCAAGGGCTGGTCCCCACACTCACAGTGCCCAGAGCAGCTCTTTCTTTGGGACTCTTACCTTGAAATTCCCTGAGAAGTCTGTGGAAGACAATGACACAGGATGTGGCCTAGAAATTTTAAAGCACCAGCCCTTGAGGTCCTAAGCAGAAGGACCAAACCTCTTTTTCCAGAATTGCTTCAGATTCTAAAACCAAATATATTAACCATTCTCAGTTCTAGAAATAATACTGATCTTTAAAAAAAAAATTATTATAAATGCTAAGAACCAGATAATCAACACCTATGAGAGCCTGCACTGGGCAAGTGCCTTTGACAATGGGTGATGACTGTGTCAGACTTGCCTCCTGGGAGTGTTTGTTAATGCTGTGTAAATACAATCATCTTATGTTTACCTAAGTACAGCCTAAATAGTCACTTCTGAGATACCACAACTGCATTTCTTTTTTTTTTTTTTAAGATTTTATTTATTTATTTGACAGAGAGACAGAGAGCACAAGCAGGCAGAGAGGCAGGCAGAGGCAGAGAGAGAAGCAGGCTCCCCACTGAGCAAGGATCCCGATGTGGGGCTCGATCCCAGGACCCCGAGATCATGACCTGAGCTGAAGGCACCAGTTTTAACCCACTGAGCCACCCAGGTTCCCCCACAACTGCATTTCTTAATGCACGTTTCCTTTAAGTTGTGGCTTTTAGTTTCGATGAATATAAATAGAATTAGTACCAACATGTCAATATCAAGATGACCTTGGCCTTCTGCCCTGGATACCTCAAGTTTCCCAGAGTTCTGTGGCTGATGGAGCTCTTTTCTCCAGGCGATGCAGAGATAGATCCACAAGATCAGAGCTGTCCTATAGAGGCAGCTGATGCAGAGGCCTGCAGGGCCTGGCAGTTAATATAAATGGGAGGTTCCATTGAAGTGTGGAGAGCAGTGGTGATCAGGTGAGGACAGAGGAACAGACCCTTTCAACAGAGGTTTCCTCCTCTGTTGGTGCCTCTGGCAGGTCTAGCTATGCGATATGAAGGGCCCAGTGCAAAATGCAAATGCGGGGTCCTCTGTCAAGACAGGGCCAGCAGAGCAACTCACCTAGCCTGGGGCCCTTCTGGGTGTCGGGCAGCATGTGACAGCATTGGTCAGAGGCCCATGAAGGTGGCCTTAGGCAGGAGAGGGCGGTGGACCAAGCTGACAGCAGCTGCACACAGAGACTGGAGCTTGCTCTCTTCTTGAGGCCTCTAACCCAGAGCAGGACCCCAATCGGATGTTGTAGGTAGTGGCCTGGGCTGCTGAGGGCTCAGCTTTCAGGACCCAATGCTATGCTGCTGCTCCTGGAGTCCATGCTTCCACCACTTCCACCAGCTCCCAGATTTCAAAATGCAAACCTGTTCAGAAGTTCGGAGCTCAGCTGCGTCTGAGTCCTTGATGACCTGGCAAGCTCTTCTGAAAGCTATGGGACTCAAGGTAGAGACTTAACATACCTTTTCTCTTCCTCCCAGTCTAAAACAGAATACATGTCTTCTTCCAACCATGATATTTAAACTTTTTCCACTTTTATTCATAACTAACTCATTTTATTTCATTGTCTATTTTGTAACTCGTTACTCATGTTTTATTTAAAATATTTATTATGTTTCAAACATGCAAAATAATTACATTTCAAATGTAATAGATATCCCAGCATATCTAAACTTAGATTTAATTAAATTTTTGCACTTGATACATTTCTTTCCGCTCTGTTTCTTTGTTTTAAGAAAGAAATGACTCAGTTGGTAAAGCATGTGGCTCTTGATCTTAGGGTTATGAGTTCGAGCTGCAACATTGGGTGTAGAGATTGCTTAAATAAATTAATAGGGGGGTGGGGCACCTGGGAGGCTCAGTTAGTTAAGCATCTGAGTTCAGGTCTTGACTCAGGGTCATGAGTTCAAGCTTCATATTGGGCCCAAGCCTCATGTTGGGCTCCACACTGGGCATGGAGCCTACAAGAAAGAAAGAAAGAAGGAAAGAAAGAAGGAAAGAAAGAAAGAAAGAAAGAAAGAAAGAAAGAAAGAAAGAAAGAAAGAAAGAAAGAAAAAAGAAAGAAAGAAAACATATATTTAAATAAATACTCCATGTACTCCTTCCCCTTTTACTCCAGAATTAACCACAATCTTGAAGTTCTTATAACTTCCCCATCAATAGTTTTATCTTTTGATACTTTAAGTATCAAAGCATGATACTTTAGTACAAAGTATCAAATATATATTACTTAAATAAATAATAGTTTTTTCTTTTCTTTTTTTTAATTTCTAAGTGTAGTTGACATATAATATTAAGATAATTTCAGATAGGCAACATAGTTATTCAATAATTGTATGCATGATGAAATGCTTACACGGTACTTATATTATTGACTATATCCCTCATGCTGTGATTTTCATTCCTGTGATTGATTTATTTTACAACTGAAAGTTCCACCTATTTTGCTCTTCCCCTTCCCCGATTTCACCCATTCCCCCATCCCCTCCCCTTTGGCAACCACCAGTTTGTCTCTGTTTTTTTTATGAGTCTTTCCCTCCTTGTAGTTGTTGTTGTTTGTTTGTTCATCCATTTTTTTGTTTTTGTTTTTTTTTTAGATTCCACATATAAGTGAAATCATATGGTATTTGTCTTTCTCTGTCTGGCTTATTTCACTTAGCATAGTACCCAAATTATATAATACATTTTCAACTTGTTTTTTTTATTCCCTCAACACTTTCAGAATAGATCTATGTTGATACAGTACATCTAGGATATTCATTTTAACTGCTGTTTAGTAAGTCCCTATATGCATATAGGATAATTTATTCATGCCTCATGCATGAGTCTTTCTGTTTCTTTCTGGTTCCTTGTTATTGTAAACATGGTACAGTGAAGATCCTGCTATTCGCGTCCATGTGCACGTGGACACATTTCTCAAAGCTATGGGTTGTAGAGTTTGAACAACAGCAAGTTGGGAGCAGCGTGACAGTATCCATTCAGGGCTGTACTGACTTATGCCCCACAATCAGTATGTGAGAGTCCCCAAATCCCAGATCCCCTCCTACACTTATTACCAGTCATGATTTTTTTTTGCCATACTGATGGGTATGAAGAGACATTTCATAGCTGATCTAATCTTCATTTCTGTCACTGATGGGATCAAGTGCCTTTCCTTATGTTTATTGGACATTAGGGTTTTCTCTTTGCCAGGCACTTATTTATATCCTTTGCCATTAAAAAAAAATTAGATTGTTTGTCTTTCTCGTATTGCTATGAGGTAGTTCTTTATATATAATGTTCTGGTGTGGATTATTTGCCAGTTAAATTATAGCAAATATCTTCTGGCCTGTGGCCTACTCTCTTACTTTGGATAGTCTTTTGTTATACAGAAGATTTTAATTTTAATGTGATGAAATTTATCATTCTTTGTTTTTACAGACTGTTGTTTTAGTATCTTGTTTAGGGAATCCTTCTCTAACCCAAGCTTATAAAAATACTCTCCAACATATTTTTTAATCTAACTTCATAATTTTGTATTGATAATTAGGTATTTGTCCATAGCATGTATTTCAAAATTGTGATATAATTCACATAACATAAAATTTAACATTTATCCAATATAGTCCTCTAAGTATTTTAAAGTACCAGGCTCTATATCTATGTCTTTAATCCTCCTGGAATGTAATGTTCTATGTTACAGAAATAGGTAACATTTATATTAGGTAAGGTGCTAATATTTCTGAAGTAGGATGCTAACTTACTTCGTTTCCAGTGGAGTTTTCTCAAGACCATTTTGTAATAGCACATTCCATCTCTACTACTTGTAAGGCCACTTCTATCATATATCAAGTTCATCTTCCATCAGTCAGTTTGTTCCCTCCCTAACACCATGCTGTTTTCATTGATGTAACTTGATCACGATTATTGATGCCTAATCCTTCATGAAGATGCTTTGTGTTGCAGTTAATACTGGCATAAAAAGTGGGGGTTTATAAAATACCATGGAATAAGAAGTCTGACAGGAAATGGCTATTGCTCCTTCCACCATCACTTTCTCACAAAATATCATTCAAAGACAGAGAGAAGAGTGGAGACTTGAAAGTCATCCATTGCTTTTTTTTTTTCCTAAAATATTTTTTTATTTATTTGACAGACAGAGATCACAAGTAGGCAGAGAGGCAGGCAGAGAGAGAGGGGGAAGCAGGCTCCCTGCCTAGCAGAGAGCCCAATGCGGGGCTCGATCCCAGGACCCTGAGATCATGACCTGAGCCCAAGGCAGAAGCTTTAACCCACTGAGCCACCCAGGCGCCCCATCCATTGCTTTTTATAAGAGAAAAAAAGGGGGGGGATCCTTTCCCAGAAGCCCTTCTAGGGATTTCTGTTTACATGTCGTCACCCAGTCCTGGGTACGATAGACAGCCATCCATTGCCCAGCAAGGGGAAATGGGGTAGCAGGAACTGGCTTATTAGTGTGATTTGTCCATCGCTCCTTGTAATTCTGTCTCCATTTTGACTTCATATGTTTTGGGGACTCTGATGTTGGATGTTTAAAGATTTGGGATTGTGACCTCCCTGGCAGATTGTTCCTTTTATTCTTATGTGAGAATATATTTTGTATTTTTTCTTTATTTCTTTTTTCCTTAATGATTCTTTATTGTCTTACAGACTATTTTGCCTAACATTGATGTGAATATGCTTGTTTTCCTTTGGCCAATATATTCTTGTATCTCTTTTCCCATCCCTTTACTTTCAAAGTCTATTTCTTTATGTTGTACGTGTTTCTTTTGTGTGTATCAGTGAGGATGGGCCATGCTATGTGGTGATAATAAATAATTCTAACATTTCAGCAGCTTACAACAGCAAATACTTATTTCTCTTTTGAGCCACATGTCCCCCAAGGTTCCATAGGGGCTTCTGCTCCATCTGTCCTTACTGTGGGTCCAGAGCAGCCACTCCCTCTAGTATTGCTAGACGACATAGCAGAAGAGAGGAAAAACTTGGTATGTCCTGCACTGGATGCTAATGTTTCCACCCTACTGTGACACACGTCACTTCAGTTTATGCAAAATTGGTCATAACAACTTCCAGAGCCAAATCTCACCAAGGCACAGGTGAGTGAAATACAAACCATGAGTCCAGAATGAGAATAAGAAATATTTAGTGAGCTACATTAATAACTGCCATAGCTGATATTTAAATTGTTAAAATAAAACTCTATGTGAGAGGCTCTATTAAGAGTATTATATTATATTATATTATTATATTTATTACATATTTACTGTGAATAATGATATATGAAGTAATTTTTGTTTTATACTTACCTTGCTTTTGTTTCTCTTATCCATTTCCTTTCCTCTCATTTATTGGGGTAAAGAACATATGTACAATTTCTGTTTTTACTTGCTTATCCTTAGATTTTAATAAATACCTTTAATGCAGGAAACCAATATTTCTGTATCACAAAGAACTCAAAATATAGTGATTCTATTGAATGTCCTCCATTGTCTGTGGTGTTACTGTCTAGTTTTTAAAGACTATTTTTAACAGTCAATACTCTATAGATTTATCGCCCATTTTAACAATCATTTGCTCACTACTGCTTTTTATATCCTACTACTCATTTCAAGGTTTATTTTCTTCTAATTTGATTACAGCAAGTTGTTCTTTTATCAAACATATTTGAAGAAGTAACTTCCACTCATTGTCAGAAAATGTCTTTATTTTGTCTTCTTTTCTAAAAAGAAGTTTGGCTACTTCTAGAATTTTACACTGACCATCGTTTTCAATATAAAGTTATTTAGCACTTTGAAGATACCATTCCAATGTCTTCAGGTCTCCATTCTTTATGATAAATTCATTATAAGCCTAATTGCCGCTCTTAACTTTCAATATCTTTCTCCACCAGTGGCTATGAAGACCTTCTCCTTGTCTTTGGTGTTCTGTAGCTCCACTGTAATGTGTTCATGTGAGCATTTTGCTTTTAATCTACCCTGCTTAGGATTCGTCAAGTTTCCCACATCTGAGACTTGATGGCTTTAAGCAATCCTAGAAAATTCTCTGCCATCATCTCTTTGAATGTTGCCTCTTTTGTCACTCTTTTCTTTCTGAAAATTTAATTTGCCATGTTTTAGACTGTCTAAACCTCTCCGGCATAGTGCTTACCTTCTCTTTCACATTTCTTTTTTTTTTTTTTAAGATTTTATATATTTATTTGACAGACAGAGATCACAAGTAAGCAGAGAGGCAGGCAGGGAGAGAGAGGAGGAAGCAGGCTCCCCGCTGAGCAGAGAGTCCAATGCCGTGCTCGATCCCAGGACCCTGGGATCATGACCTGAGCCAAAGGCAGAGGCTTTAACCCACTGAGCCACCCAAGCGCCCCCTCTTTCAGATTTCAATTTATATATTGCTTTATACTACATTCCAGGTAATTTCCCAGATTTTATATTTTTGTTTGTGGATTTTTTTCTTCCACTATGTTTAATGTGACTTATAGTCCATCCTTTGACTTTTTTTTTTAAGATTTTATTTATTTATTTGTCAGAGAGAGAGAGAGAGAGAGCAAGCACAGGCAGAGAGAGGCAGAGGGGGAAGCAGGCTCCCTGCCGAGCAAGGAGCCCGATGCGGGACTCGATCCCAGGACGCTGGGATCATGACCTGAGCCAAAGGCAGCCACTTAACCAACTGAGCCACCCAGGCGTCCCCTATCCTTTGACTTTTTAATTGCAGTTCTTTTTCTTTGTGGAAAGAGGCTTCATTTAGTTCTTTTGATTAATTAGATTATTCTTCATACACAGTGTCATGCCTTTCAGCAAGTTTTCTTCCTTTTAAATAAAATAATAATTTCAGATAATCTCATTTCCTGGTTTCAGATGGTTCTATTCTAGCTCTTAGGAGGGGATCTCATCTTATTGATTGTGTGTATTCACTTGCTCTTATGGTGAATCATTAATTGCTTAATATAATTGTAGTGTCTTTCCTGCAAGTTCTTCTTGATGTTACTCAGACTGGCATTTTTTTTTTTTCCTGGATGGTGATGTCTCATAAAAAGTAACTCACAGTCTGATCTAGCAGACTATTAGGGACTCACCTCCACTACAAGCTGCAAACATACATAAATGTTGTGTGAACTGTAACAACAGACCAGTATTTAAAACATATCTAAGGGGAAAAAGAGGGGGAGGGAAGAAACTCTTTTTTTGTCTTTAAGTCACCAGCTCTGAATCCCTAATGTTTGTTTTTTTTTCAAGGAACCCAAGGATTTCACCTGTCTAAGACCAGATTTCATGTTTAATTACTGAGTTGAGATTCTGGACTAGCTGGCACTATAAATCTGATTGTCACTCTGTGCATGTGACAGGCTGGAGACTTGCTTCTTTTTCTACTCTTCACGGAGCCCTGACTAGAGCAAGCTTCTTGCCGCTTGCCAGGTTGGTCCTGGTGGTTTTCCTAGGAAAGTGTTTTCACAGAGGGAGTAAGCAGCCTCAGTTCAAGCACCGGGCCTTGTGGAGTCAAAGTCCAGGCTTTCTGTCCACGTGTGAGTGTTAGTACTTCAGCCCATCAACCGTAGGACACTTATCTAAGTCTGAATCACCCCGCTATCGTATCAGGCTGCTGCTAAGTTAGCCATGCACTGACCAGGAGTTCACTCTTCATTCCTGACAACTGGAGACTCCTTCTATTTACTTTTCCCCTCAGATGTGTTTTATAGACTGCTACATTGGTATAACTCATCCAGAATTTCTATGTTGTGGCAAGAGGTCCAATAGTTCAGGGCTCCACGTTGCTGGAACCACTCAGAGATTTACTTTCTGTGTAAGAAATCACCACTCAGGGAAAAATATCACCAATCTATAATTACTTTTATGGAAGTTTACTAAAATACTGAATTTCCTCAATGAATAAAACTTGGAAATATGTATATAAAGGTATTAGAGTGGTATCTACTCCTCCAAGTAAGAAAACTGCTCTCCATCACATCAGTCAGTGTTTACCTTTTGTGTCTCGGTCGTGGCCGCATTGTTCTAAATCTGTGTTTTAATAATGAAACTTTTCAAAATTAACATATGGAACTGCATTTTTGTTAAACTATTTACTTCTCATTTCTTGTTTCCAGGTTTCATTTAATATTATCCTTCACTGCAGCTACCATACTTTGTAGAAAATGCGTTCTCTTCCAGAGCCAAGGAAATGTAAAACAAAAATGACACACACACATGTCCCAAAAGTATCCATCTGTTCACTCACCCTTCTGGAATTTAGGAATTTTTTCATATACTAGTATGGAGACTTTTCCCCTTTAAGGCTTGTATATCTGATATTTTGTGGGACCTGGTAAATCCATAACATAGCATGAGATAAGTTCCAGGGAGTAAGATAACATTTGTTATTTACAATTCATTCAATCCCCTTGACAATTGAGTGTTATTTTCACTTTAAGAGAAATGGTAAATTGAATGGGAATGAAAATTAAGTGCTGGGAGTTGGCAAAATAGGACCTTTATGTTGGTGAATATTGAACACAGGGAAAATGACAAGTGACAGCCAGCTAGGAATTATATTTCATGGGAAGGTACTTCATAGCCAAATATAGACAGAGGGGATTACTGCTCTTGAAATACTGTTTTTGGATATTTCTTAAGATTTTTTTTTCAAATTGTTTGTTTTCCCAATAGCCAAAGCCCCAGAAAACCCATAGTAGTCCTGCTCCTTGCACCGTTCAAGACCAGAGCTCTTGTGGAGAACACCCCTCCCACCCACCCAGGAGGAAGTTGTATTTACTGAATCAACTCTAATTACAGCTTTTGCTGAGGTTCAGAGGTCAGGAGAAGCATGAACGCAGCATTCTCAGAACAAAAACATGAGGTTGGAAAATTTGATCTGCTGAATATGTTTTCCCAACCCAAATATAAGTAGGCAGTCTATCTAAGGTTAATATAAATAATTGGGCCTTTTTGGTGTATCTTCTATCTCATAATCATAAAAACTATGAAAACAATACAAAGGCAGGTACTAATACATGAACAGGTTGTATTTCTGAAATACATTCATAAGGACCAGAACAGGAATGAAGTGAAGTACCATCTCAAGAACTGGAAAATAATTTTGTCCTTTGAGAGTTACATTAGAAATTGACCCACAAGGGATCGGGATCAGGAGAACAAACCACTTTAATATGGTAGAACTGATGGTTCTGATAAATCTATGGCAAGGGCATGCATGGTTGACATGTAAGTTGATGTAAATTTGGCAATTCATTGCTAAAGCTTGAAGCATGGATCTAAACCTTGATCCAGCCAAAAGACATATCTAAGGATATATGAAGTAATCATATCAGTATTGTCTATATGGAAAAATTTTTTAAAATAACCCAAGTTCAATGAGGTTGGTTAAAGAATTGTCAGTAATCATTAATAATTATTTATAAATTGCAAAGCAATTTACAGAATAGTTCACACAACACAGGGAAATGCATCAGTTAGCCTTTACTTTTGTCTACCACTGCATCTCCAGACTTTATCAGGTAGATGGAATTCCTCTAGAAACAGGGATCCATATATTTTGTCTCATTTTTTAAAATCGTTCTTAGCATGTAATTCTCCAAACTTAGAACTTGTTTTTAGGAGAAAACATCTCTATTTATCTAACTTGGGCCTTCTGGAGGTAGGTGGTCTAGAAGGGCTGGTGGTTCCTTATGCCTCCCTCCTGCTGTGCTCAATTTCCTCACCTTTCCCCCATTTTCCTATTTTATGAACTGTGGCTCTAACTTTTTCAGGGTTTTAGTGGGGGAGGAGAGAGGTAAGAGAGGTAAAAGTTTTTTGAATGGTTCTTTAACGGAAGGGACCATGCTTCTGGGGTCTGGCTGGAGGTTGAAGCTTTCTTTCTTTGCTGGGCCCTTCACTGAACTTCTGGCAGCTCTCCCCTGGATTCATTTGATTGCATGTGTTCCCTAAAATTAGTCACCATCCTCATAGCAGCCCACCAGACAAAGAGTCTGTAAGTCCCATGATGTCCAGGAAATCCTCTTGGGCTGCACTGAAGATGGCCCCACCAGTTCTTGCTGTCTGTGAGGCCACATCTGGCCCAAGGGAAGCACCTTTCCCCCTGAAGGCAGGCAGACCCAGCCTAGTTCAAGTAGCTCATCTCAGCTTTTAAGTTTTCTAAGCAGAAGTCGGTCATCAATCTACTAGATCTCCGCAACTAAGGAGAACACATGTCAAATCAAATATGAGTGGTCCTCGAAGCTTCTCTCCTTTTTTTTTTTAAAGATTTTATTTATATATTTGTCAGAGAAAAAGAAAGCACAAGCAGGGGGAGTGGAGACAGAGGGAGAAGTAGGACTCAGTCCCAGGACTCTGGGATCATGACCTAAGCCAAAGGCAGACCACCTAACCAACTGAGCCACCTCGGTGTCCCAAAGCTTCTCTATTTTAAACAACAGCTGGAGGTGAAGTGGAAAGCATCCTACTCCCCATTTCCTAGTTGGAATGAGGATTCTTACATCCCACTAATTGCTCTATTCAGTGAAATCTTTCTAAAACCTTTCCTAATTTCTATTTCTGCTTTTATATCCTTGATGTGAGCAAGAGTCCTAAGAACAAGGAAACTAATCTTTTAACATCTCCTTTGAAATTCCTACCACGTGGAATGTATTGTTTTCAACTTCCTTTGTCTTTGTCACGTATTGCATCTCTATATCTTCATGGAAACTACATGCCACATATGGGGACATGAATGGCCTTTATCCAATAACTCCCTAATTTTTTATGAAGACAGTGTCAAAGCTTTGGAGGAGACTTTGTGTATAGAAAGGGAATTCCTGAAGTTAAATTTGTGGGCAAGGTCTTATACATCTGAATTCCTGTGCAAGAAAAAAATTAAAAAGTGAAGGATACGATTCCTCCGTGCATGAGGGAAAAAGCAAAAACACAATGATAAGGGGGAGAAAGTGCATGGCTAAGTAACATGACTTCAAAAAAACTCATAGAAAAAGGATGTCTACTATTTAAATGTAATAGTCTTTACATCCTGAAGTGAAGAGGGCTACACATCAAAAAAATCCTCATATGGATGATTTGTTGTTACTGTCGAGTCAAAGAAAGAACCTGATTTCCACATTTGGGTCTATGGCCAGAACAAAATAAAGCAACAGCTGTATGCTGAACAGTAGAGAATGGAATTTAGAAGAAACAGGAAGTCAGAGTCACAGGTGATCATGAGAATGTGAGATTCTGGGAAGTTGCCAGAATCCTGAGAAGAGCAATGAAATGAAGGACTAAGGCATCTTATCTAGATAATAAGGAGCAGAGAGACCCATTTGGCATCTGGCTTATACATATAAGTATACATATTAAAATGTCTGGAAGATGGTAACTGTGGTTATTGCTAGATGGTGGGATTACAAGGATTCATTATTTTCTTTTTTTTCTTTCTTTTTTTTTTGGCTAATATGTGTTTCTTAGGTTTTCTACCATGTTTTTGTAATTAGAAAAAAAGCAAATTTGAGTTTAAGGGAAAAGCAAAAGAAAAAAATACGAATCCGAATCAGGTGAGTTAAGGAGACAGAAATCTACAGGTTCTACCTTGGCAAGTTCATCCTAGCTATAATGTGCTATCCTGCTAGGTATTAGATTCTAAAATGTAAAACAACAGATTTCTATTTTGTTTTATATGTGCATCAGTCTCTAAAATTAATGAACATGTGTTCACTCTGAATGTGCTTACCAAAAAATAAAAATAAAAATGAATTTCCACCCCTCCACCTTGATCAGAAATACAGGCCTTGGAGGGGATGTGCTTGTGCCCTATCTCCTCCTGGAAAAGGACTTGGGTCAGGAAAGTATATTTTCCCAGAAGGGATAGGGGGAGAACAATAAAAAGCTTTCACCTCTTCAATCTGATTTTTAAAAAATCAAAGATGATACCCAGGTAATATAGTAGTAAGAGGTTGGGCTCTGGAGTCTGCCTGCCTGGATTAGAATCGTGGCATTGCCACTCACTAACCAGGAGCATGTTTCCTAACCAGTCTCATTTATAAAATGAGGATCATTAGAGGACCTGCCTCACGGGTTACTATGAACGTTAGCTATGCTAATATGTGCAAAGCACTTGCCACAGTGCTCAGAACATACTGATGATCTCTCAATGTCAGTTCTAAGGACTGGTACTAAGTCGTGTAGCTCTGCTGTCATATAAATCCCCATCTGGCACCCCACTCCCTCCTAACTTGTTTCCTTTGTGGGACCTCTCTTATTGACCGCTGGGAACCAGTTCCACTGCTTCTTGTCCAAGATGGAGGTTCTTGATTTACTGAAAGTCTTTAGGGTCAGCCTTTTGAGTCAAGACTGAGCTGCGAGGTCACCCAGATATCTAGCACTATTTTGCAGTGCCCCACCTGCAGTGGTAACCCCCTGTTGTAGACTATAAAATTCCTGATATGGGGCCTTCGATGGACTGTTTGGCTTGGAAGAGATCAGGGATGAAGGAGAGGATCTTAGGCATTCTTAACATCTGAGAAAGCTAAGTTCTTTGAGAACTGCTTCTGAGATGCCTGCATGTGTTTAAATCTCTTCTGTCACCAAAAGTGTGCCTCTGAGAACATATGTAGATATTGTTTACTGTTGATAACCTATTCTTTTCTACATTCTCTGCATTTTGTTTAAATAATAAAGTCCAAAGTCAAATAAATAAAAAATGTTTTTCCCAGCCTGGCCACAGAGAGGAATAATTATATATAGGCTAAATTTGTCATTAACTCTACTGGACAAATTCCCCAAATGGGAATTTTTATTGGCCCATTTTAATGTGGAAGTCCAAGTTCAGATAAAATAACTTACCCAAAAGAACAGGTAGGAAAAAGAGCTACTTTTCCCCTCTAATTTCAAGATGATTGCATATTTTTTTTTAAATAAGGCTGGAGAAATACAATTTCTTCCTCACCTCTTCTCTGTGAATGGGGGGAAGAAACCAAAAAATATTTAATTTAGCACCTTTGAGTGTTACATTATCTAGAATATGTCTGAAGACTCACTAGTTCCACATGAGGTTAATGGCTGGGAGGCAAGAAAGGAAAAAAGAAAAATGAAAACAAAAGAAAACAAAGCTTCAGGTGAAGGAAGTTTGGGAAATGTTGTATTAAACCAAATGAGATAAATTTATTACTGTGGGAGTTCTCAGACTCTTATACATTCCTATGTAGGTCTCCAGAATTGTCTTATGGAGTACTGTATTTCTCAGAGTAATCTGGGAGAGTTCTACTCTATTTCCATTTGGTGGAAACTTTCAAGTATACTTGACAGACTGTAAAAAACATTTTGGAATGACATGGGAAGGGAGCTAAAATAAAATGGTAGTGAGTTTTCAAAGAAGCTGTTGATGTTAATAATAGAGTTAGTGTTATGAAAAGTCTGAAAGTGGTGATCCAGTGAAAACCGGGTGAGAAGCTTCCTGGATCGTGTGTGTGTGTGTGTGTGTGTGTGTGTGTGTGTGTATCTAAGGATGTACATGTCTGTTTTAACACAAGAACATAATAGCTTTTAGTTTTTTCATTGTTTATCATCATGTTTTGACTCATCTTCTTAGAAGAGCTTGCAGCATGTTATTAAAAAGGTGACACAAGCTGGTTCTTGAGGAATGATCCCTGTGAGATGAGGCAAGATAGAAGCAGCAGATACAAGGGAAAAAAAAAAGAGTGTAAGGGAAAGTAGTGACTTCTCAGTAGACAAAAATTTTTTGTCTTGTTTTGTTTTGCTTATCCTCATGGCTGTTGTGGGAAAAACAGGAGTAGTAGAGGTTTTTTGGCACACACTTAAAAAAAACCTTAAAAGTTTTTTTTTTTAAAGAATTTTAGATTTACAGAGAAGTTTTGAAGAAAATACAGAACACTTCCAAGTGCCCCAGACCTAGTTTCCACTATTATTAGCACCTTACACTAATATGTGTAAGGTGCTAATAATACGGCATACACTAATATGGCATATTTGTCATAATTAATCAACAAATATCCATATCTGTACATTATTATTAATGGGAGGCCGTACTATAGTCATATTTCCTTGGTTTCCATTTACTGTCCTTTTTCTGTTCTGGGATCCCATCCTGGATAGCACATTACATTTACTTGTCCTATCTCCTTGGGTTCCTTCCTCTTGGCTATGGTAGTTCCTCAGAATTTTCTTGTTTTCTGATGATTTTGACAGTTTTAAGGAGTACTTATTAGGCATTCTGTAGAATATTCTTCAACTGGGGTTTGTGTGGTGTTTTCTCCTGATTAGATGGGGCTTATGGGTTTGAGGAGGTAAACCGCAGAGATAAAAGTGCCATTCTCCTCACATCTTTAAAGCTGCTAAGGAGATAATGGCAAACTGTGGAAAACACTATATGTTCACCAAAACCTATTTCTGTTTTTGCCTAAGCACATAGTTAGACTATATTTCTTAGCCTCCCTTAAAGTTAGTGAGGCCATGAAACTGGTTTCTGGATAACAGAATTCTTAAGCTTTGCTCACAACAAACCCCATGGATTCTCCACATTATTTTCTCATTCTTCACCCTCTGGTCAAAGGCAAAGACTCCAGTGGAGAATCTGAGACCCTAGGAAATGGTAGATCAGTGACAAGGACAGGTCCTGGCTTCCTGAATGACCCTGTAGAGCACAGCCCTAAGTGGCCTACAGTGCACTGTGATATGAATGAGAAATTAACTTTGTTATGTGAAACCACTAAGGTTTAGGGATTCAAAGTGAATCCTTCCCTGAGTAACACAGAGGTGGTCAGGATGAAACTCTCAGCCAGTCACAAGATGGTGAAAAATCCGTTTACAAGGGAGACTGCCTATCCCTTTGACAATCTGGCCACTTAGGGTGTTTTCAAAGAGAGAGCCAATCTTATGAACATCTCTTCCTTTCAGCAATTCCTTCCAGGCCAGAGACCTCCCAGAAACACTAGACCTTCAACACCATTTGTGAGGTGATATTCCAACTGAAAGCAGAAACCATCCTGATAAGAGGTCTTTCCTGAGCTTGTCCCTCTTGGTGCACCCCAACCCCTATTTCCACACACAGGCAGTGCCTGGCCTAGGGACATTTTGGTCGTGAATGTTGGCATTCAAAGGAGGAAGCAGGAAAAGTATTTGGGGGACTATATGACACCGGATTCTGGGGTTAAAGCAGGCAAATCTAGAAATAAAGTCACTCCAAATGTGCTTTTTCCATACTGTGTTCACACCGAGTCTGCCATGTCTCAGCGAGTTCATCGTCTGATGGGCCCCGCCTCCCCCCCCACCCCGACAGTCTTGTTACCTCAGTGCAGTTGAACAGAAATGACCTGGTGCCAGTGTCACCTGAAGGGTGGGGAACTGAAACACCCCTTTATTTCTACATAGCCCAAATCTGGGTGATAGTAAGAGTCACCTGGGGAGCATTGAAAAATATGGCAATTGGAGGGAGGGTGCCTGGATGGCAGATTTGGTTAAGTGCCTGGCTCTTGATTTTGGTTCACTTTGTGATCACAGGATCACAGGATCACAGCCCTACATTGGGGTCTGCACCCAGCAGACTCTGCCTCATATTCTCTTCCCTCTCCCTCTGCCCCTCCCTCCCATGCTCTCTCATTTAAAGATTCTGACAGGTCTAGAATGAGGCCTGAGAATCTCTATTTTTTTCAATGTTACAGGAGGTAATGATCAGCCAAGTTTGAAAACCTCTGTTCACAACCACTTTCAGTAATAGTCTGACACACTAATTAGTAATACACTAATTTATTTCACTGAATCAATTGCTTAAAATTAAGCAATTTAATGTGTGTGTACACATACACACACCATCAAATCAATGCGAGGTAAAAACTCTGTTCACTCCACTATTAATCCATCTCTCTCTCTCTCTCTCTCTCTCTCTCTTTTAACTTATGAGAGCCTCTTGTCTGAGCAGCACCTCTGTTCCACTGTCCCTTCTCTCACCCCGACTCCTTCAATGACCATCAGACTACTGGGAAGAAAGTCTTCTCAAGGATAATGGTTCACATCAATATCTCCTGCCTGCAATTTAACTGTCCTTTAATTAAAAAAAAGTTCAGGCTACAATAATGCTTCTCTTTTTGTTTTAGAAACATCACAATTCTAAATACTTCCCTGAGAAATGAATGGATTACCACCATCCGCTATACGTGGAATAATCGTATGCGATAAACTTTCATTTGATCATCCTCACTTTCTCCAACCTGCTCCTACAGATGCTGTAGATGCATGTCTCTAATGTATTCTATCTGGAATTCAGAAAGTTTAGTAAAAGTTTTCTTAGGGGTTCTGTGTTGCTATACAATTCGCCCTAGTTTCATTTTTCCTCATTTAAATAACCACCTCTTTAGTAATCAGCTCAAACTGATTGCTAGGATTAATGTCAAGTTTGGTACTTTCCCCTTCAGTGAGTATCAACTCCAGCCTGGCAAACCCCCACGTCCTCTCAGTTCCCCCAAAGAAACTGGAACTTGCTAGGAGAGGCTAGGGTTCTTTTACAGTTTTCAGATCCCTCTTATCATTATTTATTAGGGTTTTCCAATATGGAAATTATTGCTAATTGACTGAAAAGGTGAAAATAAAAGATCCCTTCTCACTTATTAAATTGGATGTGAGACTAGGGGAAGGATGTATGAGTGCATTAATAAAAATACCTAAATTTGATGTTTATTTTAAAAAGAGAGAGTCATATGTAATGATCAAACTTTTATTAAGGAGTCCCTGGAAGTTTTATCAGAATATTTGTCATACCAAATAACTCCATTTCCCAGTCACATACACATACATACATACATGTACTCAAATAGAGCCACTTTAAAGAAATTTTTGCAATAATTAGATTCACATGAAATTGCAAAGACCATATAGATAGGTCGCACATACCCTTCATCCAGCTTGCTCCAATGGTTTTGTCTTTTGTAACTATAGTACAGTATTAAGACTGGGATATAGGCCCTAGTACATATAATAATGTTACACACATTTTGAAAAATATGAATGAATGAATGAATGAATGAATGAATGAATGAATGAAAATAAAAAACCTTATCTGCTTATCCACAGAAAGCTTCCTTCTCAGAAGCCAAACTGACTCACGGACTTTCACTGAATCAGCATCAAGTCACAACTGCTTTGTTGTGTCAACCCAAGTTGATAAATTCAGTTACTTGTTTTGGTTTGTCTTTGAATTGGGTTATAGTTACCCAAAGGGGAAAAAAAAACCCTGAATAGAAAAAAATATTCAAAAAAAAAGAAAAAAGAGGGGTGCCTGGGTCACTCAGTTGGTTAAGCGCCCAACTCTTGATTTTGGCTCAGGTCATGATCTCAGGGTCGTGAGAAAGAGTTCCACCCTGGGCGTGGAGCCTGCTTAAGACTCTCTCTTTTTCCCCCTTACTCTTTGCCCCTCCCCTCCAAGAGAAAAGGAAAAATTATCAAGCTAATTTCAGATGAAGTATGTTTCAGTTATCTGTGCTATGAAATAAACTCAGAATGTAGTAACTTTTTAAAAATCCCAGTTATTTTGCTCACAAATCTACAATTTGGGCAGGGTTTAGTAGAGACAGTTTCTCTCTGCTCCACTGTATCACTCCATATCAGCTGGGAAGGCTCAAAGGCCAGCAGTTTCCTGTGGCCTCTACTTGGCTGGCAGGCTTAGGGCAGAGTAGGGGTGGGTCTTGGAATCATCTGAACGCCCCTTCAGTCACAACAGTATTTCCCTTCTCTGCAGGAAAAACTCATAGAGCTGGGGGTTGGGACACTTGGCTTCTCAGGCATCTGTGTCCCTCGGAGATGTGCTCTCTCCCCGATATGCCTCCAACAGACAGCTTAAGGGAAGCTGGACTTCTTATATGTCAGCTCAGGGCTCTCAGAGAGAGAGAGACTAAGGGAGACAGAGAGAGCACGCAGCTATGCATGCTTTATGGCCTGGCCTTGGAAGTCGTGCAGCCTCACATCGCAGTATTTTATTCATTGCAGCCAGTCACAAAGGCCTACGCAATTTCATGGAGAGGGGATTCAGACCTACCTTTTGGTGGAAAAAGAGCAAAGTTTTAGAAGAGCATGGAAAACCAGAAATATTGTTATGACAGATCAGGAAGATAAATTAGTGAAAACAATCTAAAATTAATGTTTTCCTTTTTTTAAGCAGCTAAATATGCCATGATCAAAATGTTATCAAGTACCACTCTGTTAGAATATTTGCCCTCCTAAATTGGCTCGACACTGCACCCACACACACACTCATACACACCATATACACATATAATACCTACACATACACATGCACGTACAAATGTATACACATACATGATTTTTTATTATACTTTTATCTATGTCCTCAGCCAAAGCTTCTTTCTCAGAAGTCTGAACTGACTCACTGGCTATCAATGAATCCAACATGAAGACACAACAGTCCCCAATGTGGATGCAGGCTGGTGGGTTCAGCCAAATTGTTTTTCGCTCGTCTATGAACTGGGTTATGGATCCCAAGAGAAGGAACTGAAATCATCAAACTAATTTCACATGATGTACTAAGAAGAACACAGTACCACATGAAAGAGCTTAGTGATTAGTTTACCAAGCCATCTCGCTCTATGTAAATGACCTGTGATAAATGACTGGTCAGCCAAAGGAGCAGAAATCATGTATTATTTCCGCAGTTTGAAGTGAAATGCCATTTGTATTTATCATTGTTCTGAAACAGCACAGTAGACTGTGTGGGACAAAACTTTCTACAAACACAGTAACTCCTTGAAAAAAAAGTAATGTAAGATTTCACTTGGATTATCCGTGGTAACTTACAGGTGGTGTCATTGTGCAGGCAACTGTGTAACTCACACAGAAAGTTACAAGAATTCTGAATGTGGAAATACTTAAATAAGGGCAAGCTCTCTTGCCTTTCATTTAGAATTTTCATTATAGGTCCTAAGAGTCAAAAAGCACACCCTCAGCTCTAGCTGGATACGTCTCCTGGTTTTGCATTCTTTTGGTTTATTTTCATTTTTCTTTTAGTTTCTCTGGATATAAGATTAGTGTGATTGAATGAATGGGTGGCAGTCTCCTCACCTAAACCTTACATGAATCTTGGAACAACCCTGTCCAGAGAGAATGGAAGTAACCACAACATAAATGAGGCCATTTGATACGATATTCCTTACAAATCAATATTACCTAAGGAATTCACCATTGAGGGCCTCAGATAACTGTCATTTATCATTTTTTGAGCACTTGCTATGTGCAGATGGCGTGCTGACAACTTTGGTAATATCGTCTTTCTGATAATGACAAATTTCTGTGCAGCTGCTGTTATTATTCCTGTTTTACAGGTAAAGAGAGCAACACTCCTGGAGACTGAGTAACTTGACCAGGATCACAGAGTAGTGGAGTTAAGTTGAACCTAGATCCATCAGACATGAATGCTGCCCTAAGCCATTATAGTGCACCTCCCTTTACAGAGACTAAAAAACTCCAACAAGAAAGAAAAGAAAGAGAGACACAGAGAGAGAGAGAGGAAGGAAGGAAAGAAAAACGCAGTAAAGAGTTTGAAAGGTGACTGGAAGAAGCAGAGTAGAATGTGAGCTAATTAAGTCTGGAACCTCATGAGGGGTCTAAGTAAATACTTCAGAGTGAGAGAAAGTTCACTGGGACTAATGAGGGAGGGTCCCTGGTCCCTGGAAAGAGTCTGGTTCCTGGAAATGTCCACACTTGAGAAACTGCCAGCCGAATGGCGAATGATTATGATTCACACACACTCGGTTGGGCTTCCTCAGTTATTGGTTGACCTGGGGCTGCACTCAAGAAAGATACGAGAGTAGAACTGAAGTGAAACAGGGAAAAGAACATAAAATACAATTCATGAAAGGAACTGGGTGTAATTCGGAGGAAAGACAGTGGCTTCAGAGTTACGCTGTAAAGGAAAAAAAACGAGCTGGTTTGGGGTTGGAACAGCAAAAGTGCTCCCACTAGTGTCTTCCCAGTGCCTCCTGTGTGTACACAAATGTGCATCTGTGAGTTTGTCTTCCGGGTGGGCTATATGTGGGTGGGTCTACCCTGTCCAGGTTCAACTGGCAAGGTGGGGGACTACTTACATTGTTTCTGTCCCATGGGATTAGGATTCTCCCACTTTTCTCACCTCATTTTATCTTACCTGGTTTGCTTTAAACCCTCTGACACGATGCTTTGCAAACTTTAATGTGCTTATGAATCACTTGGGAAATAGTGTTAAAGTGCAGATTCTTCTCTAGTAAGTCTGGGTCGAGGCCTGAGTTTCTGTATTTCTAATAAGCCCCTAGCAGCTGTGGATGCCCTAGTTGGGGAACAACACTTTGAGTCATGGGGTTCTAAAAAATAATATCCTCCCAGCATGAGAGAATGAGGATGATTTCTTTCCCCCCCTTCTGCTTTGTCACTACACATCATTTTCTGTATGTTCTAACTTGTGGCTAAGACTAAGGACAGGATGGACAGCAGGTGCCACACCAAATCCCAGGCCTGTTCCCAGTCCTGTTTCTCCCGTATCCCCTCCTCCCTTTGCCTGACTCCATCTGGATGGCTGGCTTTCCTTCCTCTCCAGAGGGAATTCTACTGAAACAGCTGCTTCCTCCTCATGTGTATCCACCGGTGTTCTTATAGAACGCTTAGAATCTAGAGCTTGGAATCGAGCATGAGAAATCAGCTGCCCTAGGCTTCCACCCTCAGTAAGTTGATGTCTAAACCATTCAGAAGGAAGGAGGGCCCCATTTTCCTCACCTGACCCACCATCCTTTCTTTTGTATTTTTTTCACTGTTCAAATTTTCAAGCATCAGCATGGGCCTGGTTCAGTTCGAGACTCAGTCACCAAGACCATTTTTGGATTAATTTGGTTCCAGGTCAAACATTCCGATTTCACACATTTGTCCCATGATTTCCTAATGCTATCAAATGACACATCGTTTTATTTTTTTTCCCTTTTGTTTTTCTCTTTCAACTAATTTATTTAATGGATCCAAAATGGGTGATTAGACCATAAAAACATGTGGTATCCTAATTGGATTTTGAAAATGTGTAAACATGGCCCTCCAGTGGCTTCCTATTACCATCTGGACCAAATAGAAACTTCTGACCATTGATTCCAACTCTGCTCTGCCTACCCCACCCTGGTGCCCCTCTCATTTGTTACTTCTCTTCTCCAGGGTCTCTCTGCTCCAATGTGTCTGGGCTTGGTCTTTTTCAGAACCCTTTCCTCAAGGTCTGCCTTAAGGCTTCTGCCTGAACTGGTCTACAGACGAGAAACAAGATCTCGCTGTTCATTTTCTACACATTTCAGAAGGGTTTACAGATGGGAGTTCAAGATCTATTCCTTTAGGAATATTTTCAAAATTAACCCCATCCATTCTTTGGTACACTGTGTCCTTCGTTTACTTCAGTGCCTTCCAATTATTTTGGAAAAAACATTGTGTTTTCCTTATGTATTCTTATGTGGCTCACTGAGTCATTAAGGGACAGTGACAGCGTCTTTCTTTTGGGTTGGGTACTAATCTGTGTACTGCAGATCACAGTGAACAAGCAGGCAAGGTTCTTAATATCAAAAGAGTTTACGTACAGGTTTGGAAAGGTGGATAGTGAGCAGTAAACAAATAAAGAGACCATAATTTCAGATGGTGAGGAAGTACTTACTGCTGGATGTTCTGAGACTACAGAGCAGGGAGTCTGCTTCCTTTTGGTCTGAACTCTCTCTCTCTGAATTCATAGAAGTGCACATCAAAGTTTGCATGTGGACAAAACATGCTGAGCACATCCCAAGGGAAAGATCTTCTTGAGATGGTTTATGTCTGGGAAAATATCACTGAGGAGACTGGTGATCAATTTTATTGGTGAGAAGGTGTCTCTCTTTAGTCTTCAGCGTAGCCAAGTTTTAGAAACTTCAATGTCTCATTAGTTTCTCAAACTTAATTGGACTCATCTGGGGCACTTGTTTCAGATGTAGGCCCAGATGTTCCAGTGCAATTGACCCTTGGACTGTATAATAAAACACTGAAACACTTTAAGTGATAATAAGAACACTGAGATGGATGGATGAATGAATGGATGCGAGGAAGGGAGAAAGGGTGGCCAGAAGGAAGGATGGATACATGAATGGATCCAAAGATTTTTAGGCTATAAATTAGGAGCCAGATTCACAAGAGGATTTTAACCAAGTGGGCATATGATACAACATAGGTCTATGGCTTTAACTGTGTGCTGTGGCCCTGAGACTATGCTTTGAGAAGATAAGCTCGGTTCCATCTCCTTCCTCTAATTTTCATGAAGCAAAGGCTTATTCTTTGAGCTCTAGCTATAAAAATCATTTTGAGAATGAATAATTAAAATAGACTCTGTTAAATGTAATCTTTCATTCAATTGTCCACCAAAATAGTTACATTTTTAGAATCACGTATTTCCTGAATAAGTCACTTTTACCAATTTTGCTGTCAGAACAAGATACTTAATACCACTGGAGACAAAGATAGCCCTCAGGAAGCCTCAAGACCCTCAAGAAACCATACTGCATTGGGACCAGACAGTAACACCCCTCAGGGTGGCTGAGAGGCAATAGGACAGTCCCACTTTTGCCAGGAACCATCCTACCAGGCTCTCCATAGCCTGGAAAAGATGTCAGGAGAGGTGAGGTGTTTAGCACAGGCCTTGTGGGAATTGCAATGCATGTTCTAACCCCTAACTGAGAAGCAGGGGAAACTGTGTTTCCCCTTTTGAAATGAATTGAGGGGGCCCTTAGAGAGTCATTCATAATGACTGAGGCATCCGCGATAAGGAGAAACTGACCTTATATTCTCCACCTGGAGGCTTCCAGAGCTTCCAAAGTTGGCAGACCCTCCCTCAACATGTCTCCACGGAGGAATAGGTCCTAGAATTTTGGGGGGAGCCCATGTGTGCCCCTGAGAATTTGGATTATTCTCTGCATACAGAATTTTGCAATCTGTGACCCTCTTGCAGCCTAGAAACTTCTGAAGACAGTTGTTTGTTTGTTTGTTTGTTTGTTTTTTCCCCATCCCTGGGTGATGTGAAATGGGGCCCCAGCCTTTCAATGGCTCCAACTAAAGGAGCTCAAACATTAGTGGAGGAGCTGGAGCCATTAGTTTCCTCCAGTAGCCACCAAGTAAAGAGCTGGAATGTCCACACAGGATTGATGGCAGACAAGGCTGCTTTGGGGAGAGTGGGACCAGCTCAAAAACACACATATGCCGCCTATGTGACACACCAGAAGTAGACAGAAGCAGGAAGAATGACAACAACGTCCAAAGGTTCCTCCCTCCGGAGGGCAAGTGGACATTTGAGGAGGGATTTCTCTGGGCCCCTAGCCCTCCTTCAGCTGCCTGAGGAGCTGGGTCTAGAGGAGGGAGGGGACAGTATTGATCCAGAGCCAGATCTTGCCCCCCACCCTCTTTGTAAGCAGCCAGAGTCACAGCTCTAGCTGTAAATTGGATATGCAATTAAGGGTTTAAATTAAGCCACACTAAGTTTTAATTACCAAATGTGACCAGGAAGTTATGGAATACGCCCAAGATTTTGTTAAAGGAAAAGAAAATAGTGGATTCTACAGAGCACAATCGAACACAGAAACTTTAAAAAATACATACAACTATTTCATTTTTCTTTGGATTTCAGTTGCAATTCCTTCAAGATCCCATTGTCATAAAAGCTTTTACTTCAAGTAATTTTTGTTCTCTCATGGTCAAATAATCCAAGAATGTTAATTTCCCATTTTATTTTCTTACTTTTTGCATATTTCTGGGGTTACATAATGTAGTCTCACCCATTGATCACCCCACATTAAATCTTTCATCAAAAGTTCAAAGTCAAGTATTTGGTCATTTGCAAGAGAATCTATCTGGCATTGAAGACTAGGTCTCCAGAGTGAGGGGATTAGATGATGTGCCAAAGCATTGCATCCGGTTCCCTGGGTGATCTCCTAAGGCGTGCACACAGCAGGAACAATACTCCAGCCAGACTCAGAGAGGAGCACATGAGTTCCCATTTGGAACACATGCTTGAGACTACCCTTATTTGTATTTAGCCACTCTTGTATATACATAGCTTTACTCTGGATTAAGGGGGGCTTGACTTAATGTAAAAATGCCTTTGGAAAAGCCTATTCCACAGAGGCAATCTCAACGGATCAAACAGGATTGTGCAGCCTGATCAGTGCAATAACAGTAAGTCAAGTTAGTGTACAAGTCAAGGAAGGAGACCCATTATTTTGATATCATGACTCTTGAGCCCAAACCTTTGTTTTCTTGTTACCAAAGCTAAAACAAAGAAAATGCATTTTAAAATAAAATAGCATTTGTGTTTCTGCTCTTTAATTTTAAAAATAAATTATGAATCTCTAAGCCTAGTATTTTTTCCATATCAAAATGAAAAATTCTTTCCGAAGCCTCCCTCAGGCCCCTCTCCTTCAAATTTATATCAGTATATAACTAATAAAGATGTATGTTATAATAGATCACTTCAGTGGATATTTATGTAGCTTTAAGAAATCACTTCACAATCTTAAAATAGTTATTCTTCAATCAGCCAAGGTATTCATTCAGTCAATAAATGCCATTCTATGTGATCATTGCTGTGACTGCCAAACTATGCAATCTTAAAATATGGGGCGGGGGGTTTAAAGAACAAGAGGGGTGAGTATCCAGGACAGGACCAAGTATTTTATGGCAGGAAGCCTTTCAGGTAGACTGGCCAGATTCCACATAAGTCCATTCATATCTGGAAGTCTTTATCATTGTCTTAAGCCTGGAAATCAATGGCTATCATCCCTGGAGAGTCTGAAACCTGAAACAACCATATTTCTTTAAGCACCTTTGCAAAAGTGCTTAATTTTCCATGAGAACTCACTGTTTTGACCTGGCTCCTTGAATTCAAGGAAAGGGTGGAAAGTCGAGTTCAATAAACGGATAACATTCAGGAACTTCAAACTTCATTATTTCTGATGGCAACCCAAAGCTTTTTCCATTGTAAAAAAAGGGGGGAAAAAAGGTGAGGTATTTTGCGTTCAAGTAGCTCTTTCAAAGAGGGGAATGAGAGCACGCAGCCTTCTTTACCCTGGTGAGAGCCTCATATTCTATATCTTATGTCTTTGTTTCGAGTCCAGCCCCTAGTTGAGGGTCAGCTAAGGAAAGACAGAATGAGGTTCAAATTCTTTAATTAGTTTTGTCAGTGATTCTCTATGGTTGGCAATAAAAGAAATACTTTCTGGGAGATCAGGTTCTCCTCCTGGAACTTTGGATAGGATAAAGCCCTTGAAAGGCCAAGATCATTTTCAGCCCATTGTTCTAGCCTGTCTCTGAACTGAGCTTTTTGCTAAAGAGCTTTAGAGCCAAAATTTTTATGTCATCTCCACCTCCAATCATGGCCCAGGGCACCGACAAGAATGTCTCTTCCAGATACTAACGCACAGAGATCTGCCTGCCATTTTAGAAGGACTTCTTAAAACAGTGTATTCTGTGAGCCAGCCAATTAGGAGAAAAAGATTTTTTGTTTGAGAATATTGTGAATGAACATTGCAGTCTGGGATACACATTTCCTGGAATGCTCAGAAGCGGAGTCCTCCAAAGATAAAGTATTTACGAAAGGATGAGGGCAGCTCCCAAAGGATGCTGAAACTTGTTTAGAAGTCAATATTGGAAGGGAGGGGAGAAAAAAAAATCTTTCATAGATTCATCTTTGAGATGGCCATACCCTTTCACACAAGCAAGTTCTATTCTCTAGTCTCTACACAGGATCATTTTAGGACTGAGCACATAGCAGGAACCTTAAAAATAAGTTCCTGCGGGGCACCTGGGTGGCTCAGTCATTAAGTGTCTACCTTTGGCTCAGGTCATGATCCCAGGGTCCTGTGATTTAGTCCCCCATCTGGTTCCCTGCTGAGCAGGAAGCCTGCTTCTCCCTCTCCTGCTCCCCATGCTTGTGTCCCTCTCTCACTGTGGGTCTTTCTGTCAAATAAATAAATAAAAATAAAATCTTAAAAAAATATATGTTACTGCATTGATATGGTCATGTGCCAAAACAGAAATTCTTCAAATGAGATAGGATAAAAGTATGATTTCAGCTCCATCTCAGAAAAGGGACAGTGCAAACTCGGGCAGAATCCACAAAGGAGAAGTGACCATGTCTTTCCAGCTTATGGAGCAGCTGGAGCATGTCTAAAAGGGACCACACCCGCTGCCTCCTCAGTGAGTCATCACCCTCCTCCTTCCTTGGGGAATACCAGCCTTAACTTCCTGACAGAGGACAGGGTTTTCTAGGGAGGCACCTTTTTTCTCCCCTCTGTGTAAGGTCATAAAGGAGGGAGAAGGTATCAAATCTTATACTGATATCTAAATTCACAGATGTTTCTCTTGGGCAATCTCATTTTCCTCTACAGGTCTATATATCTAACCCAGATCACATATCAGTTCAGAAAGAAACATTTGCTTTGTGAAGTTACCAAATTTCCTCCTTCGAACTTGACTGTCAGGGAAGAAAATAATAATAATAGTAATAATAATAATAATTCCTTGTGAGTATCACTTCTCTGATTTCAGAGGCCAGATAACTCTCAAAACCATCTTGCATCCTTATCATGTTCATCAAATCAGACACTCAAACATCACAACAGAAAAAAAGACCAAAGAGAGAACATAGAAAGTAGGCATTTGTTTGCCACTCTTTGAGCAAATGCTCATCTGTATCTGTTTCCTCCAATGAAGATACACATTTTGTACTAAAATTCAGGGCCATGTCCACTGATGTCATCCAATAGCACCATATTTTGGAAGCTTTCTTCCCAGTACAAGGAAGCAGCCACTTGCCTTAATGAGAAGAATATTAAGATATAAATTATTTCTTTTCATGCTACACATATAGTCTGTAGAATACTCGACTGTATGGTGACTTTTCCATACGATCCTCTGGCTCTCAATTCAACAACGGGGCGAATGTTCCCAGAGAGCAGTGAGGATGGGAGTTGCAGCTCATCGATGGCTCCTGATGGCTGTCCTCCTCCACACACTGCCTGTGGGCACCTTGTTATATCTGACCCAGTGGCATTTGTGACTTTGCCCACAATGTCACCCGTTGCTGATGTTTGCACCTCAGACTGACCAGTTGGCTCCCAACACCCCAGTTCTTCAGCAGAGTTTGAAGTTTTTGTGCTGGGTCTTTAAATTATTTCTCCTGCCCGCCCTGCTTAGGATTGCTTGAAAAACAGCAAATAAAAACAATAAGCCTGTTTTAACTTTGCCCCCCCGCCCCAAAAAAAATTGCCTGGGACTTTTCAGAAGCCACATTCAATTTGTGAATAAATGAAATGGATCTTCTGGACCAACCATGACAATAAGCACTGGCCTACATGTTCAGGGCCTGCAAGAAGTTGAGGCAATGGGCCTAATGAGAAGCAGTCGGCGAATCTAATGAGAATCAGACAGAAGGCCTAATGAGACATTTAACATGCTCTGCCTCTCCCTTCTCTTTTGTTCCGTTTTCATGGGAATCTGTGTTTGGGGAGCTCAGTTGCACTGGCTACAAGCAGATACATATGGCCTTAGTGGGGCAATCCAGGAAACAATACCAAGACTTGAACATGGCCGTGGTTAGGAAGGGTGGAACTCGGAAAATGTACCCAAGGGCCATGATAACGTGGTGAGGTGGGCTTTTAGTTTACTTACATTTTAATTGCATCTGTGCCCTTTTCAAAATACTATGTAGTCATAGAGCTATTGCTGATGATACAATAAACAGGCAGAGATTTCCATCGCATTACATCACTGCTCTGAGGGAAGCAAAGATAAGGAAAGTATGCTGTGCTGTTCTGTGGCTGACTGCTGCCATTCAGAAAGAAACGACTGGAATGCAGGTGCGGCCCCAACGAGGATACCTGGCATAGTCTCCTTCTGAGGCTTGAACACTAGGTGTTTTCATTTGTTGCCCTTGGATGGAGCTGCCGCGAGAGAGATAGCTATCAAATTATAGGTTGGGCTGGGCCGAAGCTGGGGGCAGGAACACAGACCTTACTTAGTTACAGCACTGCATCTCAATGACCTGTGCAGGAGGCACGAAAAGGAAAGATGTGTACGTCCGTGCCCGCTGTTTGAGATTTCATCTGACCTATGGATTTAACAGTTTTGGAGCATAGCCTGATTTCGAGAAAGTAGGCAAGATTCCTGTCTTATTTAGCATGCAAGCATAAGAAATTTGCATTGGCTTTTGTTGCTGGCCTATCAAATAACAGTTTCTTCGGATATATATACTCTTTGTTTTTATTTGCTTGCCCAGATGGATGCTTTAAATGCAACCCTCCCCTTCTCTGTCCATTTATTTATTTATGACAACTCTTCGTTTTGGTTGTTCTGCTTGCCCACCTGTATCTGAATTAAAGACCCAAAGGTGAATGAAACAGGCGTCCTCTTTAGTGGCGCCACCTAGTGGTCTCCCTTGGCAACACAGTTCTTGGCCATCAAATCTGATCCCACTACCTGTAGGTTGGTGGAGGAAGGATAGAGCAAGAGTGCACCAACATTTTAAGTTCTGGGTGCTAGTTTCAGAATTCACACATGTCAGCTTTCTTAAACTTTACAAAATTTCTATGGGGTAAATCTCTAAATTCTGTTATTCATATTAGCTAAAATTCACGGAATGATTCCTATGGGCAGAACACTGTGCTAGATGCTTTGTATACCATTGGCTTGTTTTTCCTAGTAATAACGCTACAAGGTGCAAAGTAGGTGGTCCTTTGAGCCTAAATGCTAGGATCTGTAATGTGCTCTAGCCACTGCTTACTGTGTGACCTTGAACAAATTACTTAATCTGTCTGTGCCTCAGTTTCCTTACTTATGATAGCACATACATCATAAAGCAAGCACTTGAAAAGTGCTTTAAAAAGTATCTGACACAAAGTAAGCATTCAATATATGCTAGCTAGTATTATTAATAATAATAGAAGCCTTGGCTCCTGTCCCATTGCAGCTAAACATTGGTGGACAAAAACCCCATTATACAGGCTGGTCTCAAATTTCATGTCCGAAATCTGAAATAGACACCCAATAGTACCAGGCAGCTCTATAAGTATCTCCCTTTCATGTTCACTTTTAAACTCCCCAAACAACTATTTTCTACCTGTTTATCTCCATATTTTCTACACCAAGGCTACTCTTACCCTTAGCTGTTACCTCCTTATTGAGGTAACAATTATTGAGAAAACACACAAGTAGGTAGGAGCTTTTTCATCTCTCCTCCATCATATTTGCTGACCACCCGTTCTCTGCCCTCTGCCTTTTGCTAAGGGATGAAGTTCCCATTCTCATCAAATGGTAAGTGTTCCAATTACACAGCTGGATCTCATGCCCTCTTGTCTTTTCAAAGACTTGGCTCTAGTCTTTGCTAAATCATCACATTCTCCCTTTCTACTGGATCACTACCAACAGCATCCAAACAGGCAACCTTAAAATAATCCCACTTTGAGGCTACACTCCCTCCAATTAGCATCCCATTATCTGCTTCCCACTGTTCTAGGTAGAATGAAGAAAATCCTATCCCAATAATTCCTCTATTTCTACCACTGTGTCTGTCTTTGCGAAAGTCACCCATGACCTCTATGCCACCACCAAATCTATCGGCAGTCTCTCTCTGCTCTCTTTACTTCTCAGCAAGGTTTAATTCATCTTTTCTGAGTTGCTGTGACACCACACTCTCCTGCTTTCCCTCTTCCCTCACTTGTCTCCTCTTGTTGACCTTTAAAGTGCCCACTCAAATGTGCCATTCTACCCCTCTTTTGTTCTGTGTGTCTTTGATTCAGAAAATTCATCTACCCCTGCCACTTTAAATTTACCTATATAAAAATTAAAAAGAGATACCCCTTAGCCCTGGCCTTTTCCTGAAACTCCAGACTCAGATACCTACTCCTGACTTAGCATTTCCATGTGGATATATAATAGGCACCTCAAACTGCCACAACAATAATTTTGATGACATACTCAAACATATTTCTATTTCAGTTTTTTTCTTCTTAGTATGTAGCATGACTATTCACCTCGTTGGTCCTGTCAGAAGTCCTAGAGCCTCTGATGAAGAGCCTTTGATACTTCTTTCCCTTCCCTAAACTTAAAAATATGTTTTACTTCTATCCATTACTCTCCATGTAGATATTTCCAACTAGCAAGAGCCCCATCATTTCTCCCCTAGCTGACATGTGTCTCCTAACTGACCATCCTGATCCTATCTCCCACGTCTACAATCCATTAGCCACACAACAGCTAGAGCCATTACCTGAAAATATAAATCAGATCACACTACGTCTGTCCCTTAAATCCATCGATGGTTTCCTTTTTCGTTGTAATTAAATCCAAATTTCTCACCTTAACAAAACACAATATAATGTAGTGTCTTGAAGAAAAATAATCATGAAGCTTTTCCTTAATTTTGAGTGTTCTCCACTATCTTTCCAACAAATTCATTTTTTTTAACCTAAGCTAGCAGAGTCTAACTTAGTTGTTTACAGTAGAAGATCTGTCATTATATACCCTAAGAAAATTATTCTGTTTAATGTCAGGCTCTTTGCAAGAAAATGTTTGGGAAATGGATAACTTATGGACATATCAACCTGATTGCAAACTCCTTACATGCAAAGCAATAGGTTGTGTGTGTGTGTGTATGTGTGTGTGTGTGTGAAGTATAATTAGAAATACATATGCACACACAAACATAGTGATACTTAATAAGAACTTGTTGAGTTGCTTTAAATTGACTTATAATTTTTTTGTGAACTCTGCCTGCTCCCAAATCTCAGAGACAAAATAAAGCACTCCTAAATTATCCTGGAAAGGAAAAGAACTGGCAAAGTAAAAGCCTTTGCTATAAGACTATTAGGAAGGAATCAATGAAGATAAAAGTGCTAGAAATGCATACCTGAATGTCCTACTATTGTCCTGATCCTGGAAGCTTTGCTCCCTAGAATAAATTTGGGGAAGGAGCTTCAGGAAGCAAAAATAGCAGCTTTCTACTACTTGTATTTGCTTTTGTTTAACAAGCACTTATATGTGACTAACTGGGTGCAGGGCACCACTCTAATTGCTTTATAATCACTAAGTCATATAACCTACAGTCTCCTCAATGAATATGAAGTATCAAATACTTTTGCTTAACCTCTGCTACCCTACCTTCTCAAGGTGGATGCTCTTCAAAGACCAAAAGAAATGTGAGCACAGAATTTTTGAATTTGTAACTCCGATGTAGCAGGTATGAAATACCTGAAAAATGAAAAAAAAAATAAAACTTAAGTTATATTGCCAAGGGTTGATATACTATTTAATCTTCTTAATGGTGGTACGTCTTCCTTCAGGAAAACATGAGGAATACTTTAAAAAGAAAAATAAATAAATAAAAACTGAGCAACAGGAGAGCTTGTCTTTCAGGCAGCCCCTTCACTCTGAAAGATATTGCTGGGGAGGAAAAAACTTTTCTCCACTCTTTAATAATCTTCTGGCTGATCTGAGACTTAAATCGATAAGAGACAGATTAACAGAAGAGAACCAGATGTAATTACATATGTAAAGGGAATCCATGTATATATGAGAGATCCCAAAGATAGGCAAAATGAGGTATATCTATCGTTCTGGACCAATGAGAAAGGGGTAGGGATCCTGGGCTTCACAGAGAGGGGAGACAATTCACGGGAAGAATGGAAAGAATAAATGTTCAGTAAACAAATATTTGCTGAGCCACTCAGAAACATAGGACTTTTCATCAAACAGGCTTTGCTAGTTTCTTCTCTGTCTCCCATACCTCATTCATATTAATACTCTAGTTATCTGTGGTGATAACTCCCTTCCTGGAATAGATCACCTAAATTCTTTTTTTTTTTTTAAGATTTTATTTATTTATTTGACAGACAGAGATCACAAGGAGGCAGAGAGGCAGGCAGAGAGAGGGGGGGAAGCAGGCTCCCTGCTGAGCAGAGAGCCCAATACGGGGCTGGATCCCAGGACCCTGGGATCATGACCTGAGCCAAAGGCAGAGGCTTTAACCCACTGAGCCACCCAGGTGCCCCTAAATTCTTTTTTTGTTTGTTTTTGTTTTTGTTTTAATTTAATTTAATTTAATTTTTTTTCCGGTGTTCCAAAATTCATTGTTTATGCACCACACCCAGTGCTCCCTTCTTTTAGGCAGTTACCAGGGCAGGTAAAAACAAAAGCTTCTTAAATCTTCTTGGTTTTGTTTGTTTATTTGTTGTTTTTTGTTTTTCAGAATAATCAGCCTGAAATAATCCACATGCCAAAGAGACACATTTTGGGATGGCAAATTCTGCTTCCCTGTAATGTCTCCCCACCTAAGTTTATGAAGGCCAATCTCCAGACTTTCTCCAAATAAAGTTAAAAGTATGTTATTTCAGAGGTCACAGCACAGGAATGCCTGTCCTCCCACATTCTGTTTATACACAAGATATGTTACATTTGCATTGGGTATATATTTATATGTGCAAGTGCCTAGCAAAGCTTAAATTAACTGTTAGAAAAACATAAATGTGATCCTTTTGTAGTTTTTTTTTTCCCCACAAATGGCTCTTATAGTGAAATTCCAGGTTGAAGTATCATTTGAAGCTGTGCTAAAGAGAGATCACCTAAGCTTTTGTGAAATCCACTATCATTAGGAGCACAATGGACAAGACTCACTCTGACCTGGAAGAAGCTAATGGAAAGAAAATTGTTGGAGGACTTTCTAGAAGATGCCAATACTCAGGCTGTACCTGGATCAAATAAATAATCAGAATCTCTGGGATTGTACCTGGCTATCAGCTTTTCTGAAAGTTTCTAGGTGATGCTGATATGCAGCCAGTATTCATAAAAGAAATATCACCAACTGGGTACTGGGTCTACCTACATCTCCAAATAAGATGACCAGGACTTTGTGTCTGTAGGATGCTATATAGTTGTTATCTCTTCCATATAATCTTATTCCTCTCTGACTTTATTCTGAGACAATTTTTTAACTTCACAGTAATCATGTACTCAACTCACCAAGCCTAATTTCAAAGTCATTGAGGAATCAAATCTTCATTGAAGTAGCTTCTTAGAACTGTAAAGAGGCCACTGAGAGTTCCCAAGACTGGATCCTGAACTTCTCTGAGAGATGCCTTCACAGTACTGGTCCTATCTAGAAGTAGTGGTCCTACTTCAACAAGACAACAGAGCAGCATCACTAGAAGAACAGTCTAAACCATTGCCAAGACAAGAAATAAAACCAAGTCAAGGGGATCAATGAGAAGAGCTAATTTGAGGAGAAAGTGAAGCTAAATTGTGAAACTAAGTGAAGCTATCAAACTGATTTGAGGAGAAAGTGAAGTTAATAATTTCCATTGAACAAAGATATCTTGAGTACCTAATGTGTTCTAAGTATTAGACCAGGCATTGTAGGTACAATCCTACCTTGTGGGATCTGAGAATTTAAGGAAGATATGTCATCAAATAATTTAAAAATTACATGGAAAATTATGAGCAGACTGAGAAAGGACATTTGTCCCAAACTGGTGTATTTGAGAAGATTTCTAAAACACATGACCCTACCCAAGTTTTGAGAAGTAAATGTTAGTGAAGCAAGTTCGGAATGCCTGGGAAGTGGGTAAGCAAGGGCAAAGGCACAAGCACCTCTACACAGCAGAGGTGTGTGTGGAGGGTGGTGTCAGGTGGTTTATAAACAGTCTGGTAGGACCAAAGATGAGAATGTGAGTCAGGAAAGAGCAAGGTCAGATTCATATGGTAGATTCACGGTGTTGCCACGGTGTGGAGAATGGGTTTGAGAGTGGGGTTGGGGTAGAGAATATGGCTGAGGAGGGTGAGCCAAAGATGACTGCAGTGGTCTAGGTGAGTGATGGTAGGGCCAGTGCCAGGGCAGTGGCAGTAGAAGTGGATATGAATGGGCAGGAAGCAAAATCGGCAGGACTCAAGACTGATTGGATGTGTGGGATGAGGGAGAGAGAGAGGTGACTATAAACAAGGGAAGTCGGACATTGTGAGAATGTTACCCTCAGGACATAGAGTTTGAAATAGGTGGGGACAGACAGTTTAAGATAAAGATCATGAACCTCATGAGGATTTGGGGTGCCAGCTTTTAATAGAGTATAAGCTGTGTGGTTCAGGTATGGCACAGCCTTGAGTTATTAAATTGGATTGCACATCTGTAGAAAGTGCTGCAGAAACACCTTGTCTGTCTTCTCCACCTTCATTCTGTATTTTAGTTATCACATTGACAGTTGGGATTAGTACTTCCCTAATTCAATTGTTTTTGTAAATCCCCATTCATCTGATGATTGATTACAGGTGTCTATAAACTGAGAAATGACAGAGTAAGCTTGGCCTCCCTTTGCTCCTTCCCTCAGTAAACCAGAGGCCTGGAAAGTCTTGGGGCTGCCTCGGGAACAGTAACACACGCTAAATGAGGAGCTGAAGGAAGGTGGAACATTTAAATTAACCTTCAGTGGAAACCCCAACCCACTTGTTATGGTCATTCTTGGCACAAAAGGCCTCTCATGTTGGCTAAAATCCAGAAACACAAAAATGGTAAAATAGTAGGACAGAAAGTTGGCATAGACCCTGCAGTGATTTCCCTGTCCCACTGACTCCCCTACCTTGGAATTCTGTCTAGACTTGGCTTCAAGGCACATTCTTTCAGCCTTTGGTAGGCAGAGGTGTCCGAGTTTTGCAATATGTACATGATTTAAAAAGAACTAAGAACAGGCTCTCAACAAACCACTGCTTTCTAAAGGTCAAATCTCACTGCTCCAAGTGTGACCGGGAAACAGAAATATATTCCAGATCGCTCAGCCCACAGGTGCAGAAGCTTGCTGCAAATTTCATGTGCAGACTTGCGGGGTCCTTTCTCTGAGTCTCCAGATGCACATGGAATGTTTTATGTACAGGAAGACAGAGGCTACACAGGGACAGCTGGGTTTTGGAGAAAAAAGTATGGACATGTAGTTAATTCTACCACAAATTCCCATATTCAAGCCACCAACATAGGAAGGAGAAAGGGAGCATCCAGGGGGATTTCATCCACATACTCATTCCAAAAATTTTGACTGCTTACTATGTGTCTAACATTTTCCAATGATATTTTCCTGCCTGTGACAAAATTTCTCACACTAGAGAAATATGTTTCTTGCCACTCAGAAATCACAGTGCCATTCAGGGAGTTAGAACATTGGCATACCATTTTCCCTGATTTATGATATCACTAGGAAAGTGATCTGATGACTTTTCTTTTATCTAACTATCCTAGTTGTTTTTCTTAAATGCCCTGGGGAGAAAGATACCCTGAGAAGTGCATTTCACAAAGGAAGCCATCTGCCTGAAGGAGACTGAGAAATGTTTGACTTAAAATGCAATTGTTGGTCCCTCTTGTGCTCAATGGATATATTGCCAGGAGGGTGTTACCTTGGATAGCCATATGTTTTCAAATTCTCCACAAATAGAAATACAGAAAAATTTATCCGATAAGGATAGTGATGATGATTAAAGTAGGCTAATAAAAATATTGAAGGAGATAAGAAGAATGGGGGGAGCATAAAAATAATCTAAAACTGTAAGGGAAGAGAAGGGTTCAGAGACATTGATATCACGGCGTCATTCTTTCAGAGATGTTTATTGAGCACCTATTATTTTCAGACTGTGCTACATGCTGAGTATACAACAGTAAACAAAGAAATAAAACTTTCATGAAACTACCATATAGTGTCAAAGAGAGATAACTGAAAAAAATATATAGGTATATAGGATGCCAAGTGCTGAGATAAACAAGGAAGGAAGAGAGATGTAATGTGTATATATGCATTGGGTGGGTATTAATTTTCTTAATAGGTGTCAGAGAAAGACACACCTAGAAGAAAACATTTGAGCAGAATCTAATGGGAAAATGGGAGAGTCATTCTTTGGACAGAGTTGATTCTTTGACTTGCTCGTATTTTCTATTCCCAGCCCAGTATCCTCAGTTTCATTACCTATCCGAATCGTATTGTTCATGAAGTCAAAAACAATATCTTCTGATTATTAGACCATGCGAACTAAGACACAAGAGTTTATAACCAGTCTATTTTCTGTGCTTTCTTCTGGCCAGGCCCCAGATCCTCTGCTATGTATGCCAGGTAGTTTCTGAGTTATTTGTGCTTCTTCCAAAAACATTAAGAAACCAATCCAGAGCATGTGCTCCAATCTCTTCAGCATAAGAGTATGGGATTTGTTCATTCAGATCAAGGAGTTAGAAAAGAATGTTCGGGAGTTGGAAGGCTTCCAGAATGGATATAACTGTTTGGTGGAGGAGAAGTATGGATACTTTCTCCGTTCTTTTCCCTCCTTACATTGGATTCTTGGGGTATTCTCATTCTACTATCAACAACATGGAAGAAACTGACTCCATCCTCTTATTCAAATGTGCTTTATTAAAGCAGTAAGAGCTCTTTATCTTCAAGCTAAATGTACACTACACACCTCCAAGGGGCCACCTAGTCCATCATTTGGAGTCTTGCTTTGGCTGGCTCTGTCCTGACCTTTGAGGCAAGGATGACCAGCCATGTACCAGCATGGTACATGATAGATTTCCTGAGCAGCTTGTGCACCTTTCTCTATGTTTTGCCCCTTCTTGGGTATATTTAGGTCCCATCTAATGGGTTTTTAAAGTCTTAGCCATAATTTTACAGTTGGACAATTGGGTAGCTAAGTTGCCTTAGAACTCATGTCCCTATAATTCTTCACAACTATATAATGTTTTATTTGTTTTTCAAAGTTCTTCCATCTATTTTCTTACTTGTTCCTCATGATAGCGTTGTTAGAAAGCTTGTGCTATTTGATACCTCCATTTTATGGGTGAAAAATATGAGTCTCAGGGAGGTTGAGTAGCTTGTCCAAGATTCTAAGCATATAACTTCAGAGATCTGAAGGCAGTTAGTTCTTCTGAGTCTGAATCTATTGCTCTTCAATTATGTCTCAAGTGTGCAGAACCCTGATATTGGATTCTGGCCACATGTAAAATTCTTGCTGATGGGAAACAAGTTCTCTTCTTACCTACCTTCTACCCAAAGAGTAATTAGATCTTCCTGTATTCATGAAGGAAACTGCAGATGAAGCTGTTTCCTGTGCTTTGAGATGTGAACATCCAACAATGATGAGAACTGATGACACTGAGAACCTTTCATTTCCTACCTTCCCTCCCTAGAAGCCCTCCACCCAGGCTTTGGCTGTGATTCCATGAGTGCTTTCTGACTTATGAGCTCAGCTCCATTTGTAAAGGAGTTTCCAATTAAGCTACACAGGATAAGCAGAGGTGATGGGGCATCCCCTTTGCCTGCCATAATAAAGCCTTTTCCTCTATGTAGGAACAAACAGAGCACACAGAACATTGAACACATCTAGAACTGACATTGAATGGATAGGAGAGAGGGCTTCTAGGGAATGCAAGTAAGGATAATGAGGTTCACCCTAATTTGTGTTCTAGAACTTTGCTTCCCAAGTTGTCTGCAAACCAACTGATCAGTATCACCAAGAGGAGAGGGCTAGTTAGAAACACAGAAACTCAGACCTCATCTTAGTCCTCTCATTGAATAGTCTGCATTTGAGCAAGATCCCCAGAGCCAGACTCCTAGTCACATCCCCTCTGTCTCCCTCTCTCGCTTTCTCCCCACTCCTATGTATTGTTGTGTCTGGTGTTTCACAAAACCCCAATCTCACAATACTCATGTTCTTCAATATATTCCTTAAATTCTCACCAGTTGTAGTTATGGTTTTCCCTCCACCTTACTGGCACTGAAACTGAGGTTCAGAGAGTAAGATTGCCACTAAGTATCTCTGCATCTTATGACCAGAACTATTCTATACAAGTCCTCTGTGCCCCACTCTTTGGGGGAAGGCTTTCCAGAACAGGGGAAAGGCAATTCTAACCCATCCTGGAGGCTCACAGAAAGGAGACTTCCTTGGGAAGTTCTGGGCTCCCCTCTATGGTCACAAAATGGCTATGGGGACTTCAAGCTTCACAATCCAAACATCATCCAGAAGAGAAGAAGGTTCTTCTGATCTGTCTACTTGTCCTGGCATCTGTTATTGGTCCAAGTTGTTTCATTCCCATTCTTGTACTGATCACAGGGGCTGAAGGTAGAAACTCTGACAAAGTTAAACCAATTTGGGTGCACTTCTAGAGCTGTGAGTGGGGTCTTTCCACCCAATCACATGGCTAAACAGGAGGAAGTAAATTATCTTCCCCTGCCCTCTGCATCCTACAATATCCAGAATACAAGAGGTGAAATGAGAAAGTATAGCTCAGAGGAAACAAACCTTTATACCTCTACAAAAGTTAAGACTGTGCTAGAAATACATTTATGGACAAGATCCTACATTAACTGGGAAAAAAATCAAGTCACAAAACAAAATTAGCATTTTCTATGTCTTTTTAAAAAATTATTTCTCTGTAAAATAGGGTACATAAAAGAATGCTAAAAATAATAGGCTATGAGAGACTTTTATTCTTTTTTTTAAGATTTTATTTTATTTTATTTATTTATTTTTTTGACAGAGAGAGACATAGCAAGAGGGGAAACACAAGTAGGGGGAATGGGAAAGGGAGAACAGCCTTTCCAAGGACAGGGAGCCCAATGCAGGGCTCAATCCCAGGACCCTGGGTTTAAGACCTGACCTGAAGGCAGATGCTTAATGACTGAGCCATCCAGGTAGCTGGAGACTTTTACTCTTGACGCTTTTCTCAATGTTTTGGTTTATCTCTTCAACAAACATATATTACATAGACTACATATTTAAAACATAGTTTTAAACAATCACTTTTTTATTTTAGCATCATTGTTATCCTAAATGTCAATATTCAGATTTTAGACCTATTCAGTTCTACAGCATTAAGATGAATTTTGTTGAAACACCTCTTATTGGTATTATTATCTCAGTAGCTCATGCCATTCTATAAGAGATCCCCTCTAGAAAAGTAGATCTTCCCTAAGAAAAGCAAAACCCAGGGTGGGGGGTGTGGGGCTCAGTTGGTTGAGTGTGAGAATCTTGATTTCAGCTCAGGTCATGATCTTAGGGTCTAGGGATCAGGCTCCATGCTGCGAGGGTAACTCCTCAATTTTCTCTCTCTGCTCCCCCCCCACTCATATATGAACACCCTGTCTCTCAAAGAATGAATGAATGAATGAATAAACGAATGAATGAATAAGAAAAGTGAAACACAGAACTTAGTAGCACTAAAAAGAGAATCTTCTCATGGGGAGGGGTCATGAGGCAATAAGCCTACTTTCCTTTTCCTGGGCGTTGCCTCACCCACCATTCTGTGGCCTTTAATACTTCTGCACACATTCAAAATAAATATCTTCACCTTGTTACCCCTTTGTATAACTGCAAAACATGTTGGACTTTTTACAAATAAAATAAAAGAATTTAATGAATGAGGAATTACACAAAATGAATAAACTTAAAAAGTACAATGATTCTATTGCAAATGTCATGGTCTTTGAGGAATATAGATGGGAGCTCACACAAATGAAACCATCTAGAAACAAGAGGACTGCATCCTACCTCCTAGATCCATCCCAGCTTTTTCCAAGATTCCTTTTCTCCTTTTTTAATTGAAATATTATTGACCTATATTTGTTTCATGTGTATAGCATAGTGATTCAACAGTTGTGTACATTGCAGACTAATCACCACAATAAATCTAGTAACCGTCATCATACAAAGTTAATGCAATGCTGCTGGTTGCAATTCCCATGATGTCTGTTACATCCCCAAGACTTAATTATTTTATAAATGAAAGTTTGTACTCCTTGATCCCCTTCACCCATTTCACACACCCCAACACCCCTCCTTTTTGGCAAGCCTAGGTTTTATTTGTTTTGTTTCTTATATTCCATTTATAAGTGAAATTATGCAATATTTATTTTTCTCTGTCTGATTTATTTCACTTAGCATTATACCCAGTGGATATAGCTTGACTTTTATAGAAAGAGCTCCATCTATGTTTTTCAAATTAGTGTTTTTGTTTTCTGTGGATAGGTATCCAGAAGGAAAATTGCTGGATCATGAGGTAATTCTATTTTTAATTTTTTTTGAGAGGCCTCCATAATGTTTTCCATACAGGTTGCACCAATTTACATTCCTATAAAGGTGCACAAGTTTCCCTTTTTTCTACATCCACACCAAAAATTTTCTTATCTTTTTTATATTAGCCATTCTGACAGGTGTTAGGTGATACCTCATTGTGGTTTTGATTTGTGTTTCTTGATAACTAATGACGTTGAGCATCTTTTCATATGCCTGTGGGCCATCTGTGTGTCTTCTTGGGGAAACTCCCTGACTGTGTCCATTTTTAAATCAGATTTTTTTTTCATTGAGTCATATGAGTTCTTTATATATTTTGGATATTGACCCTTTATCTGATATATGATATGCAAATATCTTCTTCCATTCAGTATCTTGCCTTTTTGTTTTGTTGGTGGTTTCCTTCACTATGGAGAAGTTTTTAGTTTGATGTAGTCCCATGTGTTTATTTTGCCCTTTTGTTTGCTTTGTGGACCTTAGCTTTGGAGCCATAGAAAAGAAAACAATTCTAATGCTGATGTCAAGGAATTTATTACCTATGTCTTCTAGGAGTTTTATGATTTCATGTCTTACATTCAAGTCTTTAATTCATTTTGAATTAATTTTTGTATATGTAGTTTTTATTACATACGTGTCATATGGACCAGTTTCATTCTTTTGCATGTGGCTATCAAGTTCTTCAAACACCATTTATTTAAGAAACTGTCTTTTCCCAATTGTATATTCTTGCCTTCTTTGTCAAATATTAATTGATCAAATAAGCATGGGTTTATTTCTGGGCTCTCTGTTGTGTTCCATTAATCCATGTGTTTATTTTTGTACCAGTACCATACTGTTTTGATCACTATAGCTTTGTAATATATCTTGAAATCTGTGAGAGTGATACCTCCAACTTTGTTCTCTCTCAAGATTGCTCTCGCTATTTGGGTCTTTTGTGGTTCTAAACAAATTTTTGGATTATTTGTTCTAGTTCTGTGATAAATATTATTGGTATTTTCATAGGGATTGTGTTAAATCTTTAGAATGCTTTAAGCAGTATGGACATTTCAACTTCATTAATTCTTCCAACCAATGAGCCTGGTACATCTGTTCATTTGCTTGTGTCCTCTTCAGTTTCTTTCATCAGTGTTTTATAGTTTTCAGGATACTGTTCTTTCACCTCCCGAGTTAAGTTTATTCCTCAGTATTTTATTCTTTTTGGTGCAATTGTAAATGGCATTGTTTTCTTAATTTTTCCTTCTGCTACTTCATTATTAATGTATAGAAATGCAACATATTTCTGTATATTAACTTTGTATGCTGCAACTTTACTGGATTCATTTATTACTTCTAATAGTTTTTTGGTGGACTCTTTAGGGTTTTCTATGCATAGTATCATGTCCTCTGAAAATTCTGAGAGTTTTACTTCTTCCTTACTACTTTGGATGTCTTTTATTTCTTTTTCTTGTCTGATTGTTGTAGCCCAGACTTCTAGTACTATGCTGAGTGAAAGTGGCAAGAATGGACATCTTTGTCTTGTTTCTGATCTTAGAGGAAGTGTGGTCAGTTTTTCACCATTGACTATGATTACCTATGAATTTATCATATATGTCCTTTATTACGTTGAAGTATATTGCCTCTAAAGCCACTTTGTTGAGAGTTTTCATCATGAATGGATGACAAATTCTGTCAAATGTTTTTTCTCCATCTTACTGAGATGATCATATAATTTCTATCCTTTATTTTATTAATGATGTTATCACATTGATTTGTGGTGTTGAACCATACTTGTATCCTTGGAATAAATTCCACTTGATCTTGGTGAATGACCCTTTTAATGTACTGTTGATTGCTGTTTGCTAATATTTTTATGGGGATTTTTGCATCTATGTTCACCAGGGATATTGGCCTGTAGTTTTCTTTTTTTGTCATATCTTTGGTTTAGGTATCAGAGTATTGCTGGCCTCGTAGAATGTGTTTGGCAGCTTTCTTTTCTCTCATATTTTTTGGAATAGTTTGAGAAAAATTGGTATTAACTCTTTTCTAAATGTTTCATAGATTTCACCTATGAATCTGTCTGGTTCTGAGCTTTTATTTCTTGGAGGTTTTTTGTTTACTGATTCAATTTCATTACTAGTAATTAGTCGGTTCAGTTTTTAAATTTTATCTTGATTCGGTTTTAGAAGATTGTATGTTTCTAGGAATTTATCCACTTTTTTCTTTTTTTCCCTTTTCTTTTTCCTTTCTTTAAATTTTTTCAGTGTTCCAAGATTCACTGTTTATGCACCACACCCAGTGCTCCATGCAGTATGTGCCCTCCTTAATACCCATCACCAGGCTCACCTAACGCCCACTCCCCTCCCCTCCCAAACCCTCAGTTTGTTTCTCAGAGTGCATAGCCTCTCATGGTTCGTCTCCCCCTCCAATTTCCAGATTCCATTTTTTTCTAAATTGTCCATAAGCATATCATAGTTTGTAGTAGTGTCTTATGATCCTTGGTTCTGTGGTGCTGATTGATACTTCTCCTCTCTCATTTCTAATTTTATTTATTAGGGTTCTCTCTTTTTCTTAATGAGTCTGGCTAAAGTTTTATCAGTTTTGTTTATCTTTTCAAAAAGAACAGCTCTTGGGACGCCTGGGTGGCTGAGTTGGTTGATAGTCCAACTCTTTTTTTTTTTTTTTAAGATTTTATTTATTTGACCAAGAGAGAGAGCACAAGCAGGGGGAGTAGCAGGCAGACGGAGAGTGACGGCAGGCTCTCTGCTGAGCAAGAAACCCAGTGTGGTACTCAATCCCAGGGACCCTGGGACCATGACCTGAGCCAAAGGCAGGCACTTAACTGACCGAACTACCCAGGCGCCCCAACTGTCCAACTCATAATTTTAGCTCAGATCATGATCTCAGGGTTGTAAGATTGAGCCCCATGCTGGGCTCCACACACAGTGGGGAGTGTACTTGGAATTCTTTCTCTCCCTCTCCCTCTCCCCACTGTGCTCGCTTGCTTTTTCTCTCTCTCACTATCTCTCTCAAATAAATAAATCTTAAAAAAAAAAAGCCAGCTCTTGGTTTTATTGATCTTTTCTACTATTTTATCAGTCTCTATTTTTTGCTCTGATCTTTATTTTCTTCTTTCTACTAACTTTAGGCTTTGTTTTTTTGTTTTTTATTTCTTTTTCTAGGTTCTTCAGGGTTAGGGTTAGATTGTTTGAGATTTTTCTTACTTCTTGAGTCCTATACTGCTATAAACTTCCCTCTTAGAACTGCTTTGGCTGTATCTCAAAAATTTTGGACTATGGTGTTTCTATTTTCATTTGTCTTAATGTATTTTTTAAAATTTACTCTTTGATTTCTTCATTGATCCATTGGTTGTTTAGTAGCATGTTGTTTAGCCTTCATGTCTTTGTGTTTTGTGTTTGGTTTTTTTTTCAGGTTTTCTTGTAATTGACTTCTAGTTTCATACCCTTATGGTTGGAAAAGATGTTTGATATTATTTCAATCTTCTTAAATTTATTGAGGCTCATTTTGTGGCCTGACATGTGACTTATCCTGAAGAATGTTCCTTGCATACTTGGAAAGAATGTGTATTCTGTTGTTTTCAGATGGAATGTTCTGTGTGTGTCTAAGTTCATCCAGTCTAATGTGTTGTTCAAAGACACTGTTTCCATATTGATTTTCTCCCTGGATGCCTCTATAGATTGAGACAAGTAGGGAGTTATATTCTCCTACTATTATTGTATTAGTGTCAACTCCTTTGTAACAGATATTAAACATCTGTTAATATTTCTTTTATGGATTTAGGTGCTGCAATCTTAGGTGCATAGATATTTATAATTTTTATATCCTTTTGTTAGATTTATATCTTTATCATTATGTAATGCCTTTCTGTGTCTCTATAACTGTCTTTGTTTTAAAGTCTATTTTGTCTGATATAAGTATTGCTATCCCAACTTTATTTTCATTTCCTTTTGCTTGGAATATTTTTTTTTCCATTCTTTTACTTTCAGTCTGCGCGTATATTTAGGTTTGAGATGAGTGTCTTCAGACAATATATAGATGGGTCTATTTTTTGTTTCCACTCCATCACCCCATTTTTTTTATTAAAACATTTAGACTGTTTACATTTGACGTAATTATTGATAGGTATGTACTTATTGCCACTTTGTTAATTATTTTCTGGTTGTTTTTTGTTTCTTCTCTGTTCCTTTCTTCGCCTTTCTCTTTGCTTGTGATTGGTAACATTCTTTATTATAGGTTTTTGGTTTGTGGTTACCATGAGATTTATATATAAGATCCTAAGTATACAGCGGTGTATATTAAGTTAATGACACTTAAATTTGAACATATTTTATTTTTTTTAACTTTTTTTTAAGATTTTATTTATTTATTTGAGAGAGAGAGAACATGAGAGGGCATAAGGTCAGAGGGAGAAGCGGACTCCCCTTGGAGCTGGGAACCCGATATGGGACTCGATCCTGGGATTCCGGGATCATAACCTGAGCTGAAGGCAGTTGCTTAACCAACTGAGCCACCCAGGTGCCCAAATTTGAACATATTTGAAAAGAACTTCATTTGAACTCCCCCATTCATGTTTTATATATATGTTTTCATATTTTAAATCTCTTTATTTTGGAGTCCCTTTAATTTTTTAGATATGATTGATTTTACTATTTTTGTCTTTTAACCTTTATACTAGTTTTATAAGTATTTGCTCTACTGCATTTATCATATGCTTGCTTTACTCATAAAATTGTTTCCTTTCATAATTTCTTGCTGCTGATTTCGTCCTTGCCCATTAGAAGAAATTCCTTTGAATTTTTTTGTAAGACTAGTTTAGTAGTGATGAATTCCTTTAATCTTTGTCTGTCTGGGAAACTCTTTATCTCTCTTTTAATTCTGGATGACACCTTATTGGGCAGAGTATTCTTAGTTGGAAATTTTTTTCTTTTAGCACTTTGAGTATGTTATGCCACTTTCTTCTGGCCTGCAGTTTCTGGTTGAAAAATCTGCTGAGAGCACTATGGTGTTGCCCTTGTATATAATAATTTTGTTTCCCTCTCTCTCTTTCTTACTCCTTTTAAGAATCTCTCTTTATCATTAACTTATGACATTTTAATAATAGTGTGCCTTGATGTGGGTCTCTGGACTTCCTGGACATGGATTTCTGTTTTCTTCCCCTGATTAGTGAAGTTTTCAGTCAATATTTTTTCAGATAAGTTTCCTGCACATTTCTCACTCTTCTGGGACCCTTATCATGGGAATGTTATTCTACTTGATGTTGTCCTATAGGTCTTTTATGGTATTTTCTGTAATTTAATTAATTAATTAATTAATTAAATTTAAAGGCTTTAAATTTAAATTTAAATAAACTTCTTTGTCTGAATGAGTTCCATTGCTTCATATTCCAGCTCACTGATTTGTTCTTCTGTTTCTTCAAATTTGCTGGTGAACCCCTGTAGTAAATTTTTCAGTTCAGATATTATATTCTTCAGCTCTGTCAGTTCTGTTTTGTACTTTCTTATATTTTCTGTGTCTTTGTTGAAATTCTCACTATGTTCATTCATTCTTCTCCCTAGTTTGATGAGCATCTTTTTGACCATGACTTTGAAGTCTTTTTGGTAGATTACTTATCTCCATGTCATTAGAGTCTTTTTCTGAGGCTTTGTTGGTCTTTTGTTTGGAATATATTCCTCTGTCTTCTCTATTTTCCCGATTCTGTGTTTGTTTCTATGTATTATGTGAAAAAGCTGTCTCTCCCAATATTGAAGGAATGGCCTTATATAAGAGATGACCCATGGGGCCCAGGATCACAATCCTCATAGTCACCAGAGCCAGATGCTCTAGGAATGTCCCCTGTCTGGACTTTATGTGCTAGCCAGCTGTGGCAGGGCTGTGGCTTTAGGTGTGCGGGTGGTGCGGGGCACTTGCCCAGCTGTGGCACAGCCATAGCACCAAGGAGGAAGAGTGGAGTCCTTGCCCAGCCAGTTGTGGTGCAGCTGGGCTATAGAGGACTGAGGCTAACCCACCTATGCTAACAGGTTAGAGGAAGAGTGTTAAAATATCATCTTCTAATACTGGGATTGGCAAGATGTAGTGGAATTGCAAACAAAGTGCCTACCAGTTCTTCCATCCCTGGAGAGAATCCCAACAGGTCCCTGACTCTCTAGCCATCACTTTAAGATTAGTAAGTAAGTCTATTTCACATGTACCCTAGGTAGTTTTCAAATAGCTTCTTTGTCACTGTTCTCAGGGTATCTGTAACCCTTTATGGGTAGGTTCTCCATTCCCTACAGTTCTATGTTTCTCTTGAACATAATTCCTGTTTGTTTTATGTTTAGGGGGATTTTTTCTCTGATGCAGGACTTAAGAGTTGGAGAGCTGTCTTTAAAAAGGGGGGGGAGGGTGCCTGGGTGGCTCAGTGGGTTAAAGTGGGTTAAAGCCTTTGGCTCGGGTCATGATCCCAGGGTCCTGGGATCCAGTCCCACCTCGGGCCCTCTGCTCAGCAGGGAACCTGCTTCCTCCTTTCTCTCTCTGCCTGCCTCTCTGCCTACTTGTGATCTCTGTCTGTCAAATAAATAAATAAAATAAATAAAATCTTAAAAAAAAAAAAAAGAGTTGGAGTCCTAGGGTGCCTAGATGGCTCAATCAGTTAAGTAGCCAAATCTTGGTTTCTGCTCAGGTAATGATTTTGGGGTCTTGAGATCAAGCCCCATGTTGGGCTCTGTACTCAGAGTCTGCTTGTCCCTTCCCCTCTTCCTCTGCACCTCTCCCCATGCATGCTTTCTCTCTCTCTTTCAAATCAATAAATAAAATCTTAAAAAAAATTGGGGAGTCCTGATGTGGGAAACAATCCTTCACTCCTCATGGAACAGTTCCATATTTTTGACATTTCTCCTAATAGTGGGTTGCCACACCTGGGGTAGGGTTTTTGGTGAGAGTGTTTCTTTGACTCTCCTATCTCAATCTGGTCCTTTTATTCTTTGTTATGGATATGCTGGTCATTTAGTTTTCAGGATTTTTTAGAGGAAAGTATTCCCTATATATCTGTAGATTTGTTTTGTCTGTGGGAGAAGGTGAGTTCAGGATCTCCCCACACGGCCTTCTTGAATCACCTCCTTCCTATTATGTTTTTGAGATATAGATAAAGAGAGAGAGAGAGCTTTTACAATGTATTAATCAATCTCTTGATTATAAGAATGGCCTCTACATAGACCCCTGATTGTCAACAAAAGTATTTATTTTATTTATACTGGCTTCTCTTTGGGAATAATAAATAAAAAGTAAAATTATGGTTCCAGTTCTAAGAAGCTTACCTTTTCTAGTGGGAATACCCAACAAATGCCTGGAATTCATGTTAGAAAACCAAGAAAGAAATGTGCAAAAGCCCTCCATTTATCATTTGGCTCATGGTTGGATGGTCTACCTCCTTTACCACTGCTTCCTCAAATTATAGTTGACCCTTATAAGCCAGCTGTAATGGGTGTATCTTCCAAGAATTCTTCTCTGATCCCCTCTCCAACATCCTAAAATTCCTTTTCTTCTCAACTCCCCAGCATACACTCTGTTTTCCCTGGGGAACATTTCACAATTTAATACAATGATTCTTCACTGGGTTAAATAATTCTTCACTGGGCTATGCTTCCCTCCAAGAAGCATAAAATAATAGCAACAAAACAACACATATCCTTCATTGAGAACTTATAAGCTGGACATTATAATACATCCTTTCATAGTAACTCATTGAGTGATAGTAATTGAGTTTCAAAATGATTATGTAATTAATCCAAATCACATAAGTATTAGAAGTCCTCACATTTTAACCCATGTGTGTTTTATTTCATAGGCCCTGCTTTGAATTACTGATGCCTTTTAATAATTTTCAAACTATTTCCCATACACTCCCCTCCTCCCATTCCACCAGCTCGGATTGTGATCACTTCATCACATCCACACACTTTTGTCAACCAATGGTGAATCTTTGGGATTGGTGGTAAGAAGTTACATACTTCTCAGATGCCAACGTGAAATAATACTGAGAACCACTTTTTGATCCTATTTATCTGCCTCATCTCTCCTACTGGATTTGTTACTCCCATAAGAAAGAAACTGTATTTTCTTTATCCATCTGCTGTCTCCCCCATATAACATCACTATGGGTCTGAACAGTGTCTTGCTTCTATCATTTCTGTATGAATATTTAAATATCATTTCTGAATAAAAAATACAAAATAAACAGATTATGTAAGTGAAAATAATATACGATACAAGTGATGACATTTTTAGGTGAAGGGGTTTCCTGGAGGAGGTGACATTTTTCATTTCTTTTGTCTGTGAGGACCTTGTGTTAGCAGAGGTGAAGGTGAAAGACAGTCTAGTTTAGGAGAATTGTATAATGGTCTGAAGTAAAACATTCCTTGATGCTGATGAGAAATGACAATGCTGATAGATTATCTACAACCATGGAACAGATGAGCAAGAAAGTTTAATTCTGGGCATTTCTGTTTTCCATCCCAGGGATGGTTCCTTGGGCCATTATCACTTCAGTGGATGAAGGTACTTGCTACTTGCTAAAAATAAGCTACTAATGTTTTCCTTAGAATTACAGCACACGTCAGAAGAGACTAATGACCCAGTGCTGTACTGTTTTCTTTTCATTTCAGTTGGCCTCAAACAAATAAACCTGATAAATATTATCAGAGTCACATATGCTCATTAAGGGTTATAGTCAGTGGCTATGTTTGTTTTCCTGTGTAATAGATGATGAAACCATGGTGATGAGTGGACTAAGCTGGGATGGTTTTCGTATTTTCCCATCTTAGCACTGGAGACTTGCTCATTGTTTTTTTTCACTGCTGGTCTTAGAAATACAACAGCTCACTAAAACACTTATTCATTTTGACATGTCTTAAAGCAGTGCACATTTACATCTTCTGCTTTAGTTCAATGGTACATGGTAGATGTTCAAAAGTCGTTCTTAGGTACAACATGGAATGTTAAGCAAGCACTTTTAGTGGCTAAACAACTAGTGGGAAAGCTTTCAAATAAGAAAGAATATTGTTTAATAACTTAGTAACTCACTATAATTGAAGATTTGTTGGTAATTATCTTATGAATTAGTGAACAAAATTTGATGCTCTATAAAACTTACAAAAGTCAAGGTATACGGTGCTGGCCTACTGCCTTTTTTTTTTTTTTTCTTTCTAAGGCTTCAGGCCAGTAAAAGAAAATAAGCACTGTAATTATTTCCTAATGAAAATACTACACATTTTCATATCAGATCTTCATGGCTTTCATATTTTTAAGAGACCATGAAAAAATAATGAGTCTACCCACGTTTCTGTAAATTCCTATCAAGACAGTAAAATTTTACCTGTAATTTGACTATCTGTAAGGTTCATTTGCCTTTCTTGCTCTACTCCTTCCCTCTGTCAGCAGACAGAAGACAATCTGGTCACATCACCTTCCCATGTAAAACCTTCAGTGGTACCTATTTACATGATCCAAACACCTTCACCTGATATATATGACTGGTCACATCCTGGCCTATTTCAGCTCCTTTTTAAATTCTTCTTTCACTCAGCTATTACTCCCCTCTTACGCAACACTCCATCACCCAAACTTCCTATGTCCTGACACTTGCAGGCTTTTGCCTTTCAAGTCTTCAAATACGCTCCCCCTTATCTTCTGGGTAAAACTGTTTTCATTATGACTCCACTCAAATATAACTTCTTCTGAGATTTTTCTTCCAACTTACCCCCTAACATCTAGTAGTTCCCTTTTCGGTACTTCGACAGTACATTCTCCAGGCATTCATAACGTGACACTGCCATCACCCTGCACGTTCGTTATTTGATTTAATGTCTACTTCCTCTTGTGCTGAGAATGTTGTTTTGTTTTGTTTTGTTTTTTGCAGGTAAAATCTCAACACTGATACAATATTTACCCCAAGCAGGTGCTTCATAAATGTCCATTTATAACACAACTGAAAAAATAAATTACAAGCCACTCCTCAGGAAGAAGAAACATACCCAGAGTTCATGATTTTTAATACCCTCTTGCTAGCTACAGTTTCAGACAGGAGTTCCAGACGGAAGCCAGTGATATGGCTCTGCAAAAGTGTCCAAGTAGCTTTTAGTTTCTAGTTAAAACCACATATACCCAAGAGAATATCAGGAGTGATTACTTGAACCACCCCTCACTTTGTCCCCATAAAAATGGTGAACATAAACTCTTTCTCCTTTGAAAGTTTCTTTGAGTCTGCTGAGATGTGTTCATTTAGAAGAACAAAGGGTGATTAGCCTGTCACCAGCCAGACAGCAGGAATTGTATGTTTGACAGCCACTTCCACAGGGACACAGGCTTGCGTTTAGTTTCCAAACAGATTTCAGGGACCTGACTTGGCAGGGGAAGTACAATCTTTCAGGGAAAGCTGCACAAGACCAAAGAAAACAGCCTCACACCTGATAGCAATAATGGTTCCACCAACATCTTCTAAATCTGCTCTGTAGTTATATACTTAATGTCATTTTAAAGTGGTAGCCATGAGTGTAGTCACTGAAATACAGAGTAACACAGGTGCAAGGAGCCTTAGAGGTTGTTCTGTTAATACCCTTCCTTATGCAGATGTGGATGTAAGGGCTAAAAAACAAGTCCTATTGGTGTAACCTATTTGGGATACAGGAAAAAATTTTAAGATAATGCATAGAGGTAGTGTTGTGATAGAGTGGACAGGACATCAGTTCTAGATCAGATAAGTCTTGGGTTATCACTTGTCACCTCTATGGCCATAGGGAAGTTACTTAACCTCTTCAACAACTGCAAAAAAAAAAAAAAAGACTGATATCTTTGTTAGAGATTGTGATATTGTGATAAGGATTAGAGATTCTACATAAGGAACATCTAACCCAGTGCCTGAAAAAATAGAAGTCCTCAAAAACTGATAGGTATTATTATTGTAGTGGGAAGCATGTTTGAGGTAGAATTTTGTCATTTGAGGCTACAATATCCAAATGTTCTTAATATTTGGAAAGAACCCTGGGAGGAGAAAGGCTCACCTTCCACTATAGAAGCCATCAGCAGGAGAGTGAACACCTGCCTGGGGCTCTGAATCTGAAACTGACTGCTGCACTAATACCACACCCTTCCCAGTCTCTTGCTCTGCCTGCGTTCTGCCAGAGGATTAGGGTGATAGTCTCCCTTAGTTCATACATGTGCTCTGAGCCTTGCGTTTCAGGGAGCTCTCTGATATCCTCCAGCAAATTCCTTATTTGTTTAGGTTTAATAAACTTGATTTCTACTATTTATGAGTAGTTAAGATGCTCATTATGTAATTCTAATAGAGACAGAGAAATCCTTTCCAAGGTACTCACAGTCCATTGTTAACACACTTTGCCCTATATCACTTCCTCAGTAAGAACCACAGCTTAATTTCCTATGCTCATGGTGAAAGAGTAGTCTATAGAGGTCATGAATTGTGGATGAACCACAAAGTTTAATTCACAAGATTAAGTAAATATATACACAAACCTGGGCTTGAGAGGCATTTCTATCTACTGTGAGTTTAGGGACCTGAACTAAATGGCAGCAAAGGACTGTCAGAGCGCAGAAGCCCAGAAAATTCAGGCTCACTAAGTTAATATCAGTTATAAAAGAAATGGTCATCAAGAGCAACATGATTTTGTATTCAGTAACCAGTGATTTTTTGATGTTTTT